>VZTQ01001835.1:0-87156 GCA_013400755.1 Pelecanoides urinatrix
CCGCTCCCGCTCCCGCTCCGCTCGCTACGGGGGCTGCCGGCGCCTCTGCGCATGTGCCGGGCCACGGCCCCCCTCGGGCGGCGGGGCCCGGCGGGCTGTCACGTGACGGGCGGCCGCCGCGCTTTACGGCTGCCGCGGCGCTTTGCGGCGTGGGGGAGAGAGGTGGGAGGACTTGTTGCTTTTTTCTGTGGTGATGGCGACGTACGTGAGCGAGCTGGAGGCGGCCAAGAAGAGCCTGAGCGAGGCGCTGGGCGAGAACGTGAAGCAGTGAGTGCGGCGGGGCGGGGGAGCGAGGCCGAGCCGCGGTGGGGGTGTCTCGCTGGGCTTGGGCCGGCCTGAGAGGGCGGCGCCGGCCGGGCCGGGGTGCTGCGCGGCCCGTTCGTCTTCTCCCGGCCCTCAAAGGGCCGCGCGTTTGTACCGTGTCTGTGCGGGAGCCTCAGCGCTGGCCTGGCTCCGGGCCCCTTTGCGCTGGTGGGGGGAAAGCAGTGGGTTTAGGAGCAACGCTTTTTGTTTGGTGTCTGCACCCTCCCCGCTCTTCCCTAGGTACTGGGCCAACTTGAAGCTCTGGTTCAAGCAAAAGATCAGTAAGGAGGAGTTTGACCTGGAGGCACGCAGGCTTCTCACGCAAGACAATGGTAAAAAGCCATCTTGTGTTTGTTTTCCTGCCGGCTCTAGTGGTGCCTTGCCCCTGCCAGGCCTGGGGGGAGCTCAGCTCAGCTGCATGTTGCTTTCCGAACAGGGAGATTGCTGCCAGGAAATAAGAATAGCCGGGGCTCCGGTAGCAATGGAGTTAAAAATGTGGGAGGTGCCTTGGCTTGCAGGGGGAAGTCCCTTTCTGGCCCCGGCACTGACAGGCAGTTTGGCCTCGTGTAAATACGGTAAAAAGGTAAAATATGCTGTCCCAGCAACCAGAAAGCCATTTTTTAATGTCACCGTAGAGACCCAGTCCTTCCCATACTGCACTCTCCCTTTGGCTGGGACTGAACTGGTGGTGTGGCTGAAGTGGGGGAGGGAACCCCCGAATTCACCTGGGCAATTTTGCAGCAGGCAGATCCCCTTCGGGGCTTTCGGGGCTGGCAGGTTGGAGCGCTGAAGGGCGCGATTCCTTTGTCCTCGCCTCTGAGCGGGTCTGCAAACATTGGCGGGCGTTGCTGAGAGAGTTGGGGGGGCTCCTGACTGCCATGTTCGTAATCCCTGTGGGGAAGGGCAGGGAGTGTGTTGGTGCTTGGCTTAAAAGGCCAAAGAGGATCCTGTAACCCTCTGACCCTGGCTTGTGAAGTTCCTCTTTGCTCTTTCTAATGCGTAATTACTCAGTCTGTGTTCCAGTGATCCTTCTGCAAGGAGTTTGCATTTTATCTAGAACCTATTTGACTTAACTTCACCTTCCCGGGGCCTGCTCTTACTGGTCCTTTTCTAGCAAAACCAGCAGTCTGTGTGGCAGGAGGGACAGCTGATCCTCCTCGGACTGGCTGAATACACCGGATGTTTCATGTTGCATGCTGTAGGGCTGGATTTGTGTGTGTGGCACACTGAGCAGTGACCTAACTTGTTTCCATGCCACGTGTAGTATCCTCTTTGTTAGTGTGGTAGTAGCAGATTCTGGGTTCAGTAGAAGAAAACTCTCAAAAAAACCTTAAATTGAAAGTTATGCCTGTGTAGCTAAGCACGTGGGGAAAACACGACCATGGAAAAGTTTAGCGAGCTACTTTAAAATTGCTTTGGGGGGGTGCCTCTGGGCACTGACATGTTGCTAACGAACTGTCTGTCTTTACGCAGTCCACTCTCACAACGATTTCCTCCTGGCTATTCTTACCCGATGCCAGATCTTGGTTTCTGCACCAGGTAAGTCCCGAGAAGCCTCATTAAAAACAGTCGGGTAGTAACACTTTGCCACGTGTGTGTTTGGTGGGTTTTGTACAAGGCACTCCAATTTTCTGAGCCTTCATATTCATGTTCTTTTTGCCACGCAGGCAAAAGGGTAGCAAAGTAGTGATCCAGCTGATTTCAGCAGGGACGCTTTTATAAATAAGCTGTGTGTGCTTGCTTAGAGGCGAACGCTGGATTACTGTGTGCGATAAGATGGTTTGATTTCTGGACCGGGTGTGTGCTGCGAGCTAAAGTGTAAAGGGAGATGCTGGTTTGTCTTTGATCTGCTTTGCTTACTGCTTCCTCTCTCTTCTGAACTGGGTGATGCTCTTTGTTCTCTCTGCTGAGGATATCATTTTGGGGAGCAGGATTTTCCTGACTGATCTTGAAATCAAGTACGTATCTGATAGAAAAACGCTTACAGTGAGTCTTGAGTAACCTGTGGCCAATTAACCCAAGCTTCTGCAGATAGTTAACCTTTTAACTTTGTAAGCATTTGGAATGGCTGTTTTCAGGGTTGCAAGGTACGTTTTGTTTGGTCTTCAAAAGAACTCTCAATCCAGAGACCTGGTGGGAAGGACAATGGAGCTGCAATTCAAGATACGAAAGTGCTGTGTAGTAACATTGTTGTAGCTCTGATGGGCTGAGACCTGAGAGATGAGTTTTTTGAAAGGAGAGAATACCTGTTATTAGGGTAGCTGATGTAGCTAGAGGAAGGAAGAAATGCAAAATTCATGGCTACCTGCAGCTTTTTGTGTCGTAGCTGGTCCTTAACTATTGCCAGCTGTGCTAATTAAATGCTAACCTCCCCCACCTGCAAACTTGCTTTGTTTGCTCTTGAACTTTACAAACACCTTTTGAGTCCCAGACTTGTCCTCTTTAGTGGTCTGTAATTCAGAAGATTTATGTCTAAATCTTGCTTTTGACTTAGAGTACTTACAGCTGGATTATAAAAAGAAAGCACAAGTGATTCCCCTGTGAGTATTACCTGAAGGAGCTGAGTCTAAATTAGGAGAGGGAGGGAGAGAGTGCCTGTGTTCTTCGAGCTCAGCACCAAGCTGATGTTGAGTGTTGGAGCAGAGATCATAGCTTGGAGGTCTTGCTTCTGAGTGGTGGTGGTCAGGTGAGGGCCCATTGTTGTGTGACTGAAGTTGGGGTGGTTTGTTCCTGTGTGCACTGTACTGAATGTCAGTTGTCTCTTTATCCAGTCATTTAGGCTTGTGCGGCTCTTGGGCAGCCGTCTGGTCAGGCTTCATCTTCCCTGACTGGAAGAGCTCAGATTTGTCAGCAAACTCTACCAGATCCCCAGTAGCTCCCCAGTACCCCCTTTTTCAAGGCTGCCTAGGAATGTGTTAAAAGCATGAGCCCTAGAATGAGGTGGTGTGGTGCTCCACAGCTGTCTTCCATATACTCGTTATTTCCTGCCTGACCTTTTTAATTTTAAGTCCTTGCAAGGACTTTTTCTCCCCTTGAAGCTTACTCTCTTTAAGAGCCCTTGAAGAACCCTTCTTTGTAGTGCTTCAGCAGATCGGTGACAGCATGTATCGGAGTGCTAGCTGACCAGCTGCCTTACCAGGTGCTGACCGGCTGGGCACCTCCAGTGCTTTCAGGCGGGCTTTTGTTGGCTCTGTGTCCACAGATCAGCTTAAGCCAGCTTGAAAAAAAATCGGTTTAATCATGTGTGTGTTCTTAAAGACATAGTTTAGTGCTCTGCAGTTAACAGTACGTACCGCTAGTCCGTTCTAGAGTTTCTATGTTGCTCTCCTTAAATCAATGCAGAGTCTCCCAACGATTTGGGAGCTAAGCTGTACTGAGATACCTCTTCCTGGGCCACTGACTGGTAGATTTATTACAGACAGATTTTACTTGCCAGTCTGCTGTGTGTGGCGTAGCGGATTGTACATGCAAGCACAGGAAAGTGTAGTACGAGTGGAAGACTAGATGTTATGTCTAGGTTTCTTTTTCTCCCCCTAGATGCCAGTCTGACACCTGCTAGTTTTTTGTTGGTGGTTTTTTCCCCCTTTCCCCCTCCACCCCGCATGTAAGAATGGAAAGCTAACATGCTTTTGTCTCCACCACTGCCTTTTGGGTAGAAGGTGTTTACTTCATAATTCATGGAAACAAGTAACTTTAAAGAAATGTGCTTGATGCACTTGGCACGCCATAACAAGGGTTACTGATGCATGTGCTTTCCACCTTTGTGGGAGAGAGACAAGGGGGAAAGAACCATCTTTAAAATACCAGTTTGTATTTTAAAAAGGTGGTGTGGTCAGCGTTACAAGTGTACTTAATATTGTGGGATTTGGAATAGGAAAGCTTGGAGAAGGTATTTTTAAGAAGTGATTGTAACACACATTGAACCATGCAAACAAACCTGCCTGATCCAAGTTCTGCTGCCCCTGGTAGCAGTGGTTCCACATGGGCTTATAAGGGAACACTGGGTGAATGTGACCCTTCGAGAACGCTTTCCATTCCCACCTCTCATCTGCTTGGGCTGTTGGTCATGCAAACTTCAAATCCCAGTTCACCAGCCCGTGTGGCACGGGATGTTTAGGACTTCGTGGAGAGGGAGGAAGGTTCATGTCTATGTGGATGTGAAGAATGGCCAGGTTCTCTAATTCCTGCTGAGCTCCCACAGAGGGCACAGCAGGATCCTGAGGAATCCTAAATCTGAGTTCTCTGCCCTTCTTAGAAATGGGTGATGCTGTTCCCTCTGATAGCCGTGTTTGTGAAGACACCCATAAATACGTGAGTGGCACCCAGCTGTAACAAGCTGGGAGGCTGTGAAAGTGCCTGAAGAGAGAGGAACTTCCCAGAAACACACCATCCGAAATACTAGAGAGTGACTTAATGTTAGTTTTAGGCTGGCTGTAGCAGCCGGAGCAGTGTGGCACACTTCCCATTACAAGAATATTGTTTTCTTTGGTATTCTCTTTTTACCAATATTTTCACAAGTGCTTTTCTGAATTTTTATCTGTGGGGTTTTTCTTCCCCAAAAAATTCCATGAAGAGGAGCTCCAGTTTAAAGCCTTTCTTAACCTTGCATAGACTTGCTCATGAAGCTTATCTTGTTTGTTGGATGACTGCAAGCAAGCAAGTTAGCAAGGTTGCTTGAGTTAATACATATCTCACTCGAACGGCTACTTCCCTCCTTAGCTAAATGTTAACAATAAAACCGAGACAATTGCAAGCACTTGAGTTAGTGATGTAAGGATTTAATTTATTTACTAGTAATTTGGAGCCAACTAAGAGATGGTTCAGTGAATTGGAACTCTTGCTGGGATAGCAGGAGCGTTTTATTGTATCAGGGTTGCCCACAGGCTTTGCTTGAAGGGTTGCCAACTGTGAGACGGGCTCAGGTTGCTTGCGTTGCACTTCTCTCCAGAGAGCTGGGAAGGGAAGAAAAGGAAGAGAATGGCAGTGTGACCTGTTGACAGAGGAGGGTCGTCAGAATATATTTGACTAAATGCTTGTCCCTGCGAAAAGATAAAAAACCAACCAACTGAAGATCAAATAAAAGAGGGTGGGAAAATGCAAGTTTCCTGTGCCTGGCTGCTTTTCTCTGTCATGACTTTCTCTGTTTGTATCTTTGTCCTTTCCTCCTGTGCAGTACTGGTGCAGCACGTCAGGAAAAGCTGACACACTGTGTCTGGACAGGCTGGTGCCATCACTGAGAGATGTGGCAGCTCTTAGAAAAACACGCTTATCTGTTGCTCATCTTTGAAGGCATATCAGCAGCCATTGCTGTGGCTTGTTAACATCTAATTCTCCTGCTAGCAAGATTAAATAAAAACTGCTAACATCTCTGAACTTTCACGCCTGAGCCAACCCACCCTTGTCATTTGTGGCCAGGAAGGCAAGTACTGGTTTTCTTAGAAAGAGGGAAATTTTGCTTTCTTCATCTAGTGCAGGTCAGGTTTGGTAATATGAAAACCTGGAAAAGCAGCCAAAAAAATTCTGCTCTGAGCTCTTTATTATGGGGAATAGGAGATAGTATCTCACCTTTCCCTGGCTAAATTTTTGTTAAATGTGCAAGCTGAGATTCAATTAAGTTGCATCTTTCAGAGTCTACTGTCAAAGCCTAAAAATTTAGTTGCCATTTAGTTTAAAAGTTACTATGTTATTTTTAAAAATAAGGCATTTTTAAAATTCGGACTCTGCTATAACATATTAATCTGTAATACATTGTCAGCTAAATTGGTGGTATTTGCTTTTTCTGTCTCTGTCTGTTCCACTTTCTCTGTCTCCGCCACCCGGTCACACAGTTAGCTAAGGATACTTTCCTAAGTCAGGCTGCGAAGGAGCTGTGTGAGACTTACGACAAGGAGGAAGGGCCTGGGGTGGGGTGACGTCACGAGGTAGAGAGAGGTGCTTTTACTGAAAGCTTTGAAATGGGCCAGGTAATTTCTGTGTCTGTCCTTAACGCACCTAATCCCCCCTGCCTAGAAGGGGTCTGACCTGCTATGGAGGAAAGGAGGAGGAGGAAGAAAGGACTCATCTGTAAAGAGCGAAACATCCTGTGAGGGAAGTAGCGTTATATTGGTAGATCCTAAGATGTAAGTACTGAGGTCTCAATGAAGGGCAAGAGTGGCCCTTCAGATGATTGTCCACGGTGCTTTCCCACACCCCCTTGTTAGGCCTCTACTGTGATGTTGTAATGATGAGTAGTGACACCAGCTCTATGATTTTTGGAGAGGCTTTATTTATTATCTTTTAATTTCCTATAATTGATTGGCAGATTTTGACAACAGGGTTTGTTGTAGACTTGTTTTTTACCTCACTAATAAGATGTAGCTGAACTTTTTAATAAACTTTTCTTTATAGGGAGAATATGCCATCTGTGTATGTGTGTGCATGTAGGTTGTTTCTAACCCCTTCTTAGCAGCTGACCGTTCACAAACTTCACCTGAATCCTCTGGTTTAGCCTCATCCTTAAAGTCATGGTTTAGAAGGTTTTTTTCGTGGCAGAGGACGCTGTGCTTATGCCCCAGCCATGAGCGTGGGAAGCTCCACGTAGCCAAGGACTTCAAGCCAGCCTCGTTCCCTATAAACAGGGCTGTAGTATAACTGTATTTATGAATTCCTGATTACAGCAAATTAAACATAGTTGCAAGAGCTGGAGGTAGACATGCTGGCTGGCATGAAGCTGCTGTTGAGCTGTGGCAGCCTGCAGTAACAGGAGAGAACCAGAACTGGTGGTTTGTCCGTACTCGGTGAACGTGCCCGAGGCTGGCCAGGTTGTGGATGGCAAGTCGTGGGATGGCTGCTGTCACTTCTCGTCCATGTCTGGAGGAAAGAGCAAATGCCAGCTCAGGTGCAGCCAGGGGATGTCTGAGACGTCGCCATGCTGTCAGCTCCACCTGGCAGCAGAGCTCCAGCCTCCACTTTGGAGGTGACTGAAGGACCTTCAGAGATCCTGGAGCTGGGCAGGGACCCTGGCACAGGGCACACTCGGCTCTGGAGGAAGAAGGGTGCTCGCTCGCTGTGCAAAACCCAGGGAGGAGGGTACTGGTGACACAAAGCAGAGGCTGCCTCTGTAGCCACAAGAGGGCTGTCCCGTCTTTGGGTTGCACTTCTTGTTTGCTGTCAGCAAGCGCATACACATCCAATGTAACGTTGTCTTAAGCCCCAACGTACCTGAAGGAATTGTGCACGGATCCTGTAAACACGTCAGCGGGAAATCTGCAAGGCTGTCCTTGCCAAGAGCTGTGTGATTATCAGGAGGTGGTTTGGCCTCTGTAGGTGCAGCTGTCAAACAGCATATAGTGGACTTCTGAGCAGTCTCCTCAAGGTGATGTAGGCAAACGTATTTATTTATTGGTACTACACAGTAATCTCTTTCAGCTGCTTGCCAGTTCTGGTCAGTCACAAGCTTACTGCTCACATTGGTGTCGTCCCGCTCCTGGGCTCAGCGGCCTTTGCAGTTCTTCCCCCTCTCCTTTCCCCTCAGTGTAACAAGAACGATCAGCCGTGATGTTTAACAAGGGTTCGAGACAAAGCTTGCTCAAGCTGATGGGGAACTGTAAAGGCAGATGTAATGACTCGGACGGCTCAATCCTGCTGGTCAGCATCTGACCTGATCCAGGAGTTGGTGGAAGGAGAATCCCCCTCCGGGCAAGCTCCTGTCATCTTCCTCATGGAACAAATGGCTTGTTCCTTCCTTGTGGCTCTCCTTGGAGGCTGTGCTCATCTTTCTCCTTCCACCATGGGTTTTTGTGTGTGGACAGAAATTTCTACATAAGTAATGGGTCATGAGTGAGTCAAGCTGGCAGGGGGCTGACAAAGGAAGGGAAGGGCTGCCAGAAGCACTCTCCCCTGAGAAGTCATTCCTCTGGGCCACGGCTGCTGATTTTAGGTTAAGGCTTAGCTGGGGGCCAAATGTTAAGGGTTTTCCTGTGTGGACAGTTTCATCCTGGCCCTAAATCAGCAATGCCTGTTGAGTGTTTTGTTTTGTTCTTGTTTTTTTCTCTTTTCAAATTGTAGAAGGTGCTGGATCTCTGCCATGGCCAGGTGGCTCTGCAACTAAACCTGGAAAACTCAAAGGAAAGAAAAAGATTTCTTCGGTTCGACAAAAGTTTGATGTAAGTATCCATGGTCAAATGGTCGTGGCTCTCTGACATTCTGTTGGGGGTGAAGAGCTCTGCACAGCATGCAGTTTTTGTTACTACCAGGAATGATGAAAGTCCATCACATGTAACGATGTGTGTTGTATTTGTTTTGGGTTCTGGATTGGGGCAGGAGCTGGGGGTAGTAGCTGCTGCCTCTCTTGTGGAAGCCTCTTGGGAGAAAGGCTACAGTGTGACCTGGCTTTGTTAGACACCAGAGGATCCATGAAAGTACACCTAAATGTCAAAGTTGCAAAAGCTTGTAGTCCAGGAACAAACTTTACTTCACGTACCTGCTGAATTCTTGAAGCAAAAGTGACTTCCTGTTTATTCAGGCAGTCAGGCAGAATTCTGTGATTGTATGATCCACTCTGCAGAACTCTGCAATCCAAAGCGTTAGAAGTAAGATGTTCCTTGGATGGAATGTTTTCAGCAGGTCAGAATGTTTCAGAATTGAAAATGCTTTGCAAAGATGCTGTCTTCTGGTGCATGGCTGAGAAATGCATAAAATCCAGTTAACTTTGCAGCAAAGGCTCTGTACATCCGTCTGGTACTGTCGCATGTCTGTCCTACAGTTGTTTTTGTGCTGCCAGACCAGTGGCGGGGGGGCCTGGTGTGAAAGAGGATGGGGATGGGGCACTGTCTTCCACGGGAGGGGTTTGATAAGACTGTTGAAACTGAATTAAGAGTTTGTTGAAAGGGAGAGTGTCTGTCTCGTACTGAGCTGGATTTATCAGGTGTCTGAGCACATTGTGATCCGGCTCAGTTCTGTGACAAGGCAGAAAACTAACCAAGCAAAAACGACCCTAAACCCCAAGTTTTTCTTGCTGGTTTATTCCCCTGGATCAGCATTCCTTGCGGTTGGGTGAATGCCAAAGCCAGTGCAAAGGAAGAAGGAGCAGCCCTATGGCTGGGGATAGGAGAGAAAGGTGGGCACGTGAAACCTGCCGCTCTTACACTGTGAGAAGTCAACTTGGCTCAGCCAGAGTGCGTGCCACTTTTCTAGGGACTATCATTTTATGTGTGCTCAGCGACTAGCCTTTCAAAGGGATGGGAGTCCAGCTGAAGGCTCGTATTTAGAAACTGCTGAAATGTTTTGTAGTGTTCACAGCTGCGACCTGAATTCTGATGGCAGTCTGTGTTATGTTTTTTTTTAAAACTTCACCATAGCTTTTCAGTAGCAAGTAGAGGAGAGTTTAAGAAGCAAGTCGTGACATAGTGGAAGTCTTGGAATTTGGTTTACTCGGATACCCCTACATTACACCACGTTTCTAGAGTGTGTTTATACACGTGTTCCTGAAATGCTTGGTAGTAACTACTGTATGAAGTCTATGTTATGATTAACAGGTTTGTCTATTACTAGTGGCATTCCTGAGTAGTGTGAACTTGAAGTGCCTTGATATTTCCTGACGTTTCCCCCACTGGTCAGAATAACAGCTGTGAATGACCACAGGTTCATTCCATTTGGCTTCTGCTCTCCCAAACCACATTCCTGTTAAGAGTTGCTTACATTTTTTACCAGGCATACAGGCATGTAGCTTTCCTGTAATGAAAGCATAAGTCTTCAGAATTACGGGGAGGGAAACCTGCTTTCACATCATTAGTGGGTGGATTGGTTTTTTCACTCTGAGTTAAATGCCACACTGTCCTTTGAATAAAGCAGCCCCCCTTCCTCTCTTGAAACCAAGATGTGAGAAATCCACTTTGCTGTATATTCACTGTTTATATTTAAAGTATGCTTTTGTCTTGGTGCCCCATAAGAGCCTTGTGCAATCTTCATTCCAGAGCCACTGGATTTGTGGCTCGGAGAGCTGAGGGACAGGAGTTGGGGGAGTACTTGATGGGCTAGGGCCATGTTGTTCCCTTGTGGATTGGGGCTGGGCCAAGCGCACATCTGGGCCCAAGGATCAATCATTCCCATCTGCTTTTCCCCCCACCCTTTACCTGGGAACCGAGACTTCCCAGGAACCACCGCAAACACTCAGAGCTTGAGATGCCGCACATCAAGGGAATTGTGCTGGAATACATGTGGCCTGGGAAATGGGGGTTGCCACCTTCTGGTATGAATTCCTGTTCTTTTTTCTAAATAACTGAGTCAGTTCTGAAAAATAGCCATAATCCATCTCAGCATCAGTGGCTGCTCAGTAACACAGCTCTGCTTAGAGTATTGAAAGTGCATGGGGAGACTAGAGTATGAAATTCAGAACTGCAGTTTGGCTAAGTTGTTGCATTTAAAGCTTTAAAGAATTGTAAGAATCACATAAGCGTAAGATCATGGTTTTTAATCTTAATGGAAACCATACAGTTAGTAAGTAAAAATAAAAAATTATTAATTATTAAGAAATTATTAAATACATGAGAACTCTTCAATATAGAAGGAGGTGACTGAGAGATGTGAAAGTCCATAAAATCATCACTGGCCTGGGTAGCGTGAACAGAGATAAAAAGGACCATGGCTGGCCACGTTTGAGACTTATAGGAGAATGAAATTAATCTAGCAGGTGAGAAGTACAGAGCAAACCAGAGGAGGCGACTCCTCATGTGGTGTGTTGTTACACTGTAGAATTTCTTGCTGCAGGATGTTGTGGATACCCAAAGTTTAGGTGGTTCAGGGTGCTGCTGGACAAGTTCATGGACACCAACACGGCTCAGAAATTTCTTCAGTCACAAATTGTTGTGGGTTGGGAGAGTATCCTGGGGAGGAATATCACTCTGCTTGTCCTACTGTGATATGTTTTTATAAGTGTTTGCTTTCTGACTGGAGAAGGGATGTTTGGCTGGGTCTGAGTATTTATCTTCTTATGCTCTAATGTTGTGTTCATAACAGCACCGGTTCCAACCTCAGAATCCATTGTCTGGAGCCCAGCAATTTGTGGCAAAGGATCCTCAGGAGGATGATGATTTGAAGCTGTGTTCTCATACCATGATGCTTCCTACACGTGGCCAGTTAGAAGGAAGGATGATCGTAACAGCATATGAGCATGGGCTAGACAATGTCACAGAGGAGGCAGTGACCGCAGTTGTTTATGCTGTGGAGGTGAGACTGGGCTGCGCAGCAGTGGTGTTCTCATACTAGCGACAAAAGGCTCTGTGTGCAGTACGGGGTAGTGTCCCTCAGTGGGGAGAGGAAACCTGCTTCTCTAATTGCCCGTTTGCCTCGAGAGGAGTAAGATGAGAATCAAAGGGCTTCCAGATTTGTGGCATCATAGATGTAAAGTCTTGGATTTCTGCTTGCAAGTGTTAATTTTGAAGTACTTGCATATGAAGAACTCCAGGCATGCTTAAGTAGCTGTTTTGGAAAATGCTGTTCCTGTCACTTAAAAGCAGGGACAGAACGGGAGCTCGTTTAAACAGTTCTATAAAAAATAATCTGTTATAGGCGCAAGTATCTGGCATGGAAGTGAAGTGACAGAATCGGGTAATACCTGCAGGTGAAGTGCCTGCTGTTGCTGGTTTTGGCCGTCAGTGGTGCATTGCCCGATGTATCCCAGGAATGATAACAGCCATTACTTGGAGCGTTGATGTGTGGATGGTTTTCTGGAGTCAGGATGTGGAGGCCAACCCGAATTCCCCATCTGGGAGTGAGGCCAAATTAAGAAGCAGTTGTCTGCCTGTTTGTTTCAGACAGTTGCTTTTCCAGCACTTTCCAGGTAACGGAACAGTCTGAAAAAGAGGAGTGAGTGGCTTTTCACTGTAGTTTTAGGGCCAGTATTTCAGTACAAGTTTTAACATCTAGTGCCAATTATGAAATCTCTTAACTCTATCAAAGGGATCAGGGGTTGGGAATTTCCTAGCATTTAAGAAACCTCTTTGACATTTGAAGCAGCAACTGCATATTAAAGTACAGTTTACAGGCTAATGCATACAGTACACTTGCACAGTGCTGTGTTCTCTGTATCAGATAGTGAAAACATACTGTAACTTGTCCAGATCGTGGTTCCCTTATGTCTTTAGGTCCTTGTGGTCATAGCAGCACTACTTCTGTCTGGCCAATTGGTGAGGCACTTCTCATAGCTGTGGGTTGGTAGGGCGAATGAATTGGCATGTATAATAAGATTGTTTTTCATTTCAGAACCATCTTAAAGATATTCTGACATCTGTGATATCCAGGCGGAAAGCCTATCGTCTGAGAGATGGCCATTTCAAGTATGCCTTTGGAAGCAATGTAAACCCTCAGCCATATCTGAAGAACAGTGTTGTTGCTTATAACAATTTAATTGAGTGGTAAGGAGCTCTCAGCACACTGCTAATTTCAAATGCAATTTGCTAGTTACTCCATGGCTCGGTTTGTCTTTGTACCTAGTAGAAACTGTTAATAACGGTGTTTAGCTTTCACACACCAAGAAGGTATCAGTACGGAGGTCTGTACAGCTAAACAGGGAGGGAGAATATGGGGATTTCCTAGCGGTGGAGTTTAGGACAGTGGAAAGTCTGTCTTCCTTGCCTGTGCTTGTCCATCAATTTATGAAGATGACCCCTGGCCCTCAGAATGTCCTTAGTAATTATTGCTTTTTGGAAGCTGTAGTGAGTGACACAGGAATTCTGCTGCTCTCAGGGAAACTGCCCCTGGGCAGAAGAGCCCTGCCTTTGTGAGGGCACCGCTGTTGTGCCACAGGAATGAAATGTCAGTGAAGACCTGTGGGACACTGCTGTCCTGTCGCTTCCTGCATCCAAATGTATTTACGGTTCCTTGGCAGGCCCTTTCAGTTAGCAGAGCTTCAAGGTCATCTTGTTTTCCAGAGTCTCAATGTCAAACAGCTTGTGCTGCACATCTGGCAGCCTGTGAGTATGAGAATGCAGTTGTGTTTGTCTACAACAGCTTCTAGCAGTTGACAGAAGGTTGTGGGTGTTTTAAGATTTGATTATAGCACTACAAACACTACAAATACAATCCACTCCAAACAACTCTGCCTAACAGCTAATGTCTTTCAATTTAATGTTGTGGTTGCCTTAATTTTTATGCTGGGTAGAAACTATTGGCTGTAAATAACAAGTTGCCCAATAGAGATCAGTTACAAAGCAGGTTTGAAGCATATTGAGGATTGGTTTGCACTGTTTTTATTAAACTGGAATTTTAAAGAGATTTTAATTACAGCTGAAATATCTTATGTACATACGGGCTAAGCCAACTGATACAGAAAGGGAAACCCTGGGGCCAAGCCCCTCCTGTGTGACTTCCAAAGGTGGTGCTGTTTTCTTGACTGGAAGGTTTTACTGCCTGTTCTGTCTACAGCCCTCCAACCTGTGCGACACCTTCTGCCGGTCAGAGTCTAGCTCCCCAGCCCCCGCCTGATGATGCTGAGCAGCAGGCAGCTCTACTCCTAGCGTGCTCTGGAGACACCTTACCAGCATCCCTCCCGCCAGTGAACATGTATGACCTTTTTGAGGCATTACAGGTAAGCTGTTTGTGTTACGCTGTCCTGTCAGGACAGGCAGCGCTGTCCTGAGTACCAGCTACCAGTCTCGGATTTGGTTTACATGCACAGAGGGGGATTTGATTTCTCCTCCTGCAGTCTGTTTCCTTCTTACCCTCTCAAATTTACAATTCTTTGGCTTTGACTTGTTCCCTCTGTTAAGTAACAGTTAACATACAGTCAGCTCATGGTTCAGTGCCTGTTCTGCTCCCCTTGGTCAGAGAGTTGATGAGGAAATACCTGTCTTTTCTTACAGCTACATAAGAAGGGTGAACTCTTCCTCTGTAGCAAGACTGCAGTGATTAGATCAGAACTGAGCTAGACTGAGATTTTGACAGCGATGCAGCAAAATGACTTGCCTGGCATGTCCCTTCTTACTCCTCATGTTCCACCCTGGGTACTTAGAGGAATACCTGGTCCTGGCATGCAGGCTGCTGCAGTGGGTTAGCTATCATCACCCAACCCTGGGGAGGTGTCTAAGGTAGGCTGGATGAATCTTCCTGTGGAGGTGCATGCCTGTGGTTCCCTCCCTCTCTGGCAGCTCTGGGGACGTTCGAATGTCTAAAATTAGCTGTGAGAAATTCCCTCCCGATCTCTGCTATTGCGCACAGGCCTTGGGATTTCATCTCAAGGCTGTGGAGGCAGACCATTCTTTGTAAGAGCTGTAATCAAGCATTTGCCTCATGTTTAGTCAGATAGAATTGTTGTTTGTAAGATTTTGATGACAAATTGTTGTTTGTCATCACAAGAGCAAAATGATGATTTCCTTATCATGCCATTCCCTGACAAAATGGTGTAACAGGCAGTTTTTCTGTGCTGGCTGGTGTGGCAGTGCTGGCAAGTTGCAGCTCTCCTCATGTGTGACAGCCTGCGTTCCTGCTGTGCAGGCTGGCTCTCTGATCATCCTGTAGTAGAGGGAGGTTCTTGTGTGGGTGATATGGGGAAATGTGTATGAAACCATGGAATTTGTTTTCTAACATGTATCTCCAGGTGCACAAAGAAGTTATTCCTGCGCACACTGTCTACGCTCTAAACATTGAGAGAATTGTCATGAAACTCTGGCACCCAAACCATGAGGAGCTACAGCAGGATAAAATCCATCGCCAGCGCCTTGCGGCAAAGGAGGGCCTTCTGCTCTGCTAGAGCTAGGCAGCCATGTCAGACCTCAGTGCCACAGTGCTGTTCCTTGAACTTGACTTTCAGATGCTTCTTACAAACCTGTGTCAGCATTTCAAGGATGATGTAAGTTATGAGTCAACTTTTCCTATGGAAATATGACTGAGTTGCGGTACACTTTCTCTGCTTCCCCAGAGTCACGTGCCATGGAGTGCTTGCAGCAATCCCACTGAATTGGAAAGGAGAAACAAGAGGTTTGTTTGCAAAGACTGTTTTTTAGGAACAATAAATGTGAGGGTGGAAAGAGTTGGTTTTAAATAAGGTCTATTTTTGTTTTCTTTTGTAAGCATGGGCAATCTGCCTCCTTGCTCTCCCCTCTCAGGTAGTTTCCCTTCTGAGCTCAGTCTCCAGGGGCCTTGTCAAATTTCTGTTGCAGTTGGTGGGATCCTTTTCCATTCATTTGACTGGAAACGGGGTGGGTGAAGTGAAGATGAGCAATTCTGTAAGCTGATGTTGTTCCTCTTCTGCCAGAGGAACTTCTGATGAGAAACTCTGAGAAAACAAAGCAAAAAGGGAAAGGTCCTTTCTAGCCTGTCTTTTGAACTGTTTAGCATCACAAAACACAAAGGTGCGCACTGTCATAGGAATCTCTCGCCACTTACCAAAATAAGCAATAAAATCAGGGTTGTGAGGAATGTTTTCCTATCAGCCTAGTCCTGACTCACCCTTATCTTGTAGTTGTGACCAGATGTTCTAGGAGTTGTTGGACCTGTGACAAGAGGCAACCTCTGTGCCTGTCAGCACAGCTAACGATTTAGCCATCCCAGCAGGCAGCCTGACCATCCCTGAGGTGGGACAGCAACCCCCAAATACATATACCAATTCACCGTCTTAGTGTTGCAGACTCCTTGGATTTGCAGCATGAACAAGATGTCTCGTATTACTTCATCATAAAAATATGCAGCCACACCTCTCCGCATGGGGAGCTGTGCAGATCACTGTGTGTAAAAGGGAAAATTCCACCTTCCGTGTTTCAGGTACTCTGCTGTCTTCCTGAGCCACCTGTGTGCTCTTCAGATGCTGAAGGGAACAGGCTTATTATAGCATGAGAATTCTATTTAAATGTCTTGATGACTATATTACCTGTTTTTAACCACACCTATGGAGGTACCTGCTGAAGGATGACTTGACTTATTGTGCCTCCAGATAGCGGAATTGAAACAGCTTCCTCTGGGGGAACATGAAAGGGGGAGCTCATGGTTCCCCTCCATTCTAGTTTTCCTCTGTTTGGGAAGTATTTGGATAGGAGAACTGGCATCTTTCCCCTTTTCCGAGCAGCTTCGTTCTCTACTGTGCCCCCAGGACTGAAGAGGGTGCAGGTCCCTGATGTTTCCTCCCAGTTACCTTTTTTTATAACTTACTTCCTTTCTTGACCCTCATAACTGTTCATATTGGACCAGGGTTGTAGCAAGGGGCTGTGCAGCTGTCACTGTGTTCCTGGCTTTCCTGCATCCCCTCGTGGGATGTGCTGTTGAGTTAGGTATAGCAAGGGCAGTGCCCGTGCTGATATCAGTGGCCCTCATCGTGAAAAGACCATTTTAGGATTACGAAGAAGCTGGGAAAGGCAACGGCAGAGAACTACAGCAGGGCCTGGCAGGATGAGACCAGTTATACTTGGTAGGTCATGTCTCTTAAGGTATGGCAGTGTGTGGTTAAGAGGGGAGTGGGAGAGAGGAGATGGAAGATTTCTTTTGGTCCCTTTCTCTCAACTGCCATTTTTTCCTGTATTAAGCATACATAGCTGC
The DNA here is from genome assembly GCA_013400755.1 of Pelecanoides urinatrix. Taxonomy (NCBI): domain Eukaryota; kingdom Metazoa; phylum Chordata; class Aves; order Procellariiformes; family Procellariidae; genus Pelecanoides; species Pelecanoides urinatrix. The sequence continues at coordinate 16,807 of VZTQ01001835.1, forward strand.
TCAGAGTGAGCCTTAGCTTAAAAGTTGACCCCAGTGGCTTTTACATGACAAGTTTTTAAAAGCAACATTAACCTGCGTAACTGTATGTGGTGAGATCATGAAGTCATCCAAAGTACGGACTCTGGGGTGTGGGTGGGGGATTTCCCAGATAACTGTTATGCTTCTGGTGTAAAATGAAAGCATTAAGTTTGTTTGCTAGAAACTTTGGGGCAGCTCTGAGGATTTCAGATCTGAAGAAAGCACGCAGCATCTGACAGCATCACAAGCGAGTTCTGAAACAAAATACTAAGTATGGCACAAGAAGTGCCTCTCTTCTGTTTGCATGTGCTCTGCAGACAGAGCCTCATCTTCTGAAAAGCTGAGTCATCTATTCCACACTGAAAAAAGTGGGTTATTTGGGACACCTGCTAGACAACAAAGGTTTGAATAAGGAAATCCTGTCAGCCCCATTTCACAGATCGGAAAACTGAAAGGCACATGTTCTCAATGCACTTTCCCACAAAGCGTGAGGTCTCGTGAGAAGTGATGCTTCATAGACTTCTGGGGTAATTTAGCTGGAAGGGATGTCTGGAGGCTGCTTTGTCCACCCCCAGCTGAAAGAAGGGCTAAGTTCAAAGTCAGAGCAGGTTGTCCGTCTCCAGAGATGGGACCAGAGAAGTGGTGGCATTTGCTATTCCAGTGTGTGACCATGCTGATGGTGAAGGCTTTCCTTGCATCTCATCAGAATTTCTTATGTTGTGCCTGTTGCCTTTCAGCTTTTCCTGTGTCTCTTTGTGGCTCTCCATCAGAGAGTAGCAGGTAACAGTAAGATCTCTCTTTTGCCTTCTCTCCAGGCTAAACAAACCCAGCTCTCTCAACTTCTCCTTATACATTGTGGGTTCCAGCCCAAACCAGCTTGATAGCCTCCACTGAACTTGCGTTGGTATGTCACTGTCCTTGTGCTGGGGAACCCAAACTGGACCCAGCTCTCCAGATGGTCTCACAAGTTCTGAGCAGAGATGCGGGATCCCTCCCTGCTCCCTGCTGGCTCTGTGCCTGTTAGAAGTCGGCCTTTCCACAGGTGCACTGCTGGCTGCCAGGTTGCTTGTCCACCTACACTTCCAGGTCCTTTGCTGCAAAGCTGCTTTCTTGCCTGTTGTCTCCAGCCTGTTCTGCTGCAGGGGGCTACCCCATCCCTGTGGCAGGGCTGTGCATTTGCCATTGAACTTCTTGAGGTTCCTCTCAGCCTATTTCTCCCACCTGTCTAGGTCCCTCTGAATAGCAGCTCTGCCCTTCACTGTATGAACCACTCCTCCCAATTTGGTGTCATCTGCAGACTTGCTGCCCATATGCTCCATCCTATCATCCAGGTCAGTAGCAAAGATATTAAAGAATAAGCTCCAGTATTGACTTCTAAGTGTTGGTCCCAGTATTGAGTGCCACTAGTAACCAGCAGCCAGCTGGACTCCGAATTGCTGACCACTGCTCTTGGAGACCTGTCCTGAGAGCAGAGAGATGGTACTGATAGGTGTTGCTGTTAGGCTGGTGGCATGTGGCATGACATATGTCTGTCTTCACTACAACAATCAGCCCTCTAAAATGAATAAGATTGCTGAATTTCAAAGCAGCAGCTCAAAGTACCACTGAAATTCGTTTGGAAGGGTCTATCTTCTGCCTGAAGATCCACCAAGAACCTGCCAGGTCTATGGCAAGCTGAGCTTGACCAAAACTGTTCCTGACAGATGTTAGCTGAAAAACTTACAATGGAAGCTTTCAGAGTTATCTTAGGCAACCTGTTGTGTTGTTTAGCAGTCTTCACCACTGAAGGCTTTTTCCACAGTCCTGTGCCTCTTGCTGCAACTTAGGCCTAGAACTTGTTATATTCACCCCAGAGTATTGTACAGAAAGACAGAAGGGAAGGAATGAGACATCATTTGTCACATCCACAGTAGTGAGAATTGCATCCCAACGTTCTTAATCCAGTAGGAACTGTGCAATGTACTGAAAGTTGCCACGTGGAAGCTTCTAGTGCTTCTAGCTTCTATTCCTAGATTTGCAGTAGAAAACCGTTAGCCACCACACCAAGATGGGGTGGAAAAAAGTGCTTGAGAACTTCACCAGGCTCACTTCATGGCCTGAGTTCAGGTGAAGATGGCCATCTGATCTCAGGATGTGGTCAATGCCCCTGGGAGTGTAGGATGCAGAAAGAAAATATCTTTTTTTTCAAACAGTTCCAGCTGCCAGACTTGGCTTAAGTCTGACTGAGCCTTTCCAGCTCGGTGCCAAGGAGGATCCTAGAGATGTGACTATAGCCCTCCTCAACACCCCTAAGTAGCCAACCTTTTGTTCCCAAGACTGGTAACCGGGAAAGATGTTTCTCATTGCTTGTTCACAGCAGAAACCTGGAGCATAGCACTTGCTATCAAACATGCACTGCCCCGCCTTTCTCTTAGCTTAACTGCTCATCTATCCCTTCCCAGCCTTCCCGCTCTTTCTTCTGCAGCTGAAGGGGACTCTTTTGGTTGTTGCCCCAGTTCTTCCTTCCTAGCAGAAAATCCCCCTCTTGTAGAAAGCTGGGATTAGGCTTGATGCAAAGAGTAGCTCCTCTGTTTGAGGGCCAGAAACTGTGTGCCAGCAGTGCCTAAAAATGCAGATTCTGGTTTTTCCATAGAGAAAAATTTAAACTAGTGACTTTGTACCACCTTCCTCCTACTTGACCTCTAGGAAACTTCACTTCTGGCAAAGAGAGGAAAATGAGGAAATGAGACTGCTTGCATTTGTGTCTTTAACTATGAATGCCCAAGAGCCCAAGCTGGGGTTGCAGAAATGCTTTGCTGTCCAGCCAAGTGAAAACAATACCAAGAAAGGAGATCTCCTTTTGTGTTCCTGGCGTGGAAGGAAGCGTGTGACCTATTACTGCAGTCCGATGTCGTCAAAGAAGAAAGTCTCTGCAAAAGAGGGGAGTGGTAGCTGTTCTCTGTCAGGGACTTGTAGGTGATGATGGATATGTCTTGCTGACCTGAAATGATGTGCAGAAGGGTTTGCAGCTGTGCTGTTGCAGTAGCATGATGCCAGCAAGCTCTCCTCCCAGCGAGAGGCACAGCTTGTGCTGCTAGAGGGCTTCAGCAGTGTAACTTCAGCAGGCCTCCTGGAAGGAAATAATTTCTGAGCCGAAAGGTTTGCTTGTGGCATTGCCTGTCTTCACCAATGTGGTTACTGATGTGGTCTGGTTAGCAGGAGGAGAGGAAGAATCCACCAGCCTGCCTCGCAGTTACTGCAGAAAAAAGACCTCGTATGTAGCTGTGGCTGTAGCCTCGGGCAGTCCGGGAAGCCAGGCAGTGTCAGGCAAGTGCACCCTGTGTGTCTCTGAGGGCAGTATTTGCCAAACCTGGAGGCAAGCACAGACACTGCGGGCTGAAGGGACTGTCATGTCCTTGGCACCCCTTGGGCTTGTTTGCGGAGCAGCAAACGGAGTCAATGAAGCGTGCAAAGCCAGGGCACAAACACTACTGTCTGCCTTTCAGGTGTAGAGACCTCAGCTCGCACCGAGATCGGAGCACTTCAGCTGCCTCCAAGACTTTGCATCTTCTGAGGAGTCCTGTTACGTGTCCTGGGCATCGCCATGCAGACACAGCTCTGGGTGGGGTTTTGTAGCAATGACAGGAACAGAGTGTGGATTTCTTCTGGGTCAAGCACAGGCTGCTGGCCACCACTGAGCTGCTACTGTAACCTGCTTCTAGTCCTGAGTTTGATTATGGTCCAAGGTCCTGATTAGATGATTCATTTCTTTTTTTTCTAGATCACAAAAAGCAGAGGCAGCATTGAGTTATAACTGGACAGAAAACTTGTGTAAGAATAATTTTTCACCAAGCAGTGCATCCAAGTGAAGTTTTTTGTAGCATTTTTGATTCATTTCTTGCCAGGAAATGAATTTGTGTCTCCAGATAACATCTGGCCAATGGGGATTTTATGACTGCAGACTATCCTCAGTCTGAGGATGCTCGGGTGGAGTATTGGAGGCCTGGACTTGGGCTCTTGTTCTGCCTGAGGGCCATTTAAGTGAGGACAAAAAATTCATGCATTTAAGCAGTACAAGCTGCTCCTGGGGCTCCGCTCTGAGTCTTGACCTCCCTGCAATGGGTGCAGTGTGTGGAAGACAACTTGAAACTGCCACTGCAGCGAGTGTTCATGGCTCCCTTGCCAGCTCAGGTGTGCCCAGCGGAGCCATTCCCATCGTACAGCCTGCGAGCAGACCCTTTGCTACACGTCTAGCCCTTACCCTCGCCCTGTGGGGCCAGCTGCTGGGGGCTGTGCCCAGGAGCAGGGCTGGATGCCTGCCTGAGAGGGTGCTTGGCAGCTTGCTGTGCTCCATCTGGATCTGGTGCCCGGGTAAGCCCTGGAGGAATCGTCTCTGAAGAGAGCTCCTTCAAAAAGGTGGCAGGCATCAGCTTAGTGACTGCCTTGCTGGGAATGTGTTGTTGGTTATCACTAAAAAGTATTGTTTCCATTTGAATTTCTGAAACCAGTTTCCCGTTGGTGGGTTTTGTTATGTCTTTGTTAAATTTAAAAGCTCCCACAATCAGATATCTGCTTCTGTGCAATGACAGCTGCTTCTGAAACTCCACTTCGATAAGAAGAAAGAGGAGCTGGGGGCTGCTTTCATCTCACAGGAAGGGCTGCTGGCCTTGCCATGGAGCAGACCATAACCTCTTTAAACCCTCAGAAGGGTTTTAGACCTTCTTTTGGAGTGCAGAGGCAGTGCTACTGTCCAAGTCCCAGCAGCGGTGCATGTGGGCAAAGGCCCATTCCCCCTTTCCTTCCTTACTCCTCCCTCCATGTGCGCAGCTGGCCAGCTTGCTCTCACATCCCAGGAGGTGGTTTGGTCCCGGCTGAGTAGTCTTCCCTGGCAGTTCTTGAAGTTGTCATCCTGCCACAGGTAATTACAGAAAAGCCTCCTTTAGGTCTTTCCATTTCAGCATGGGCTGGACTGCAGCAGTAAAGACACTGGAGGGAACAGTCTCCCAAATGGTTTTATTTATATCTCGGAAGCAGATGCTCCAGACAGAGTTTGGCAGAGCCATCAGCGGGTGCTTGTCTGTGTACTGTGGGAGGTTGGTGCAAAGCCCTTCTGTGAACTGTAGGCTTGATTTTCAGTTATGTAGTCTAATAACAAGATATTAATGAAATGCTGATGGTAGCGGATACTCTGTGTTGCTCTAGGGAAAGGCAAAGATTTCAGACGTTTTTCCACTGAAACTTTCATTTCTCACTAAAACGCTATTTTCCCACCAGAAAGATTTGCCTCTGCCCGCAATGTCTCCAAAATATTCACCAAAAGATTGTTCCAAGCTGACAAATCTGGTTTTTCAGTCTATAATGAATAAAGTTAATGAATAACTCCGTAATAAATGGCTTCAGAATAATGCTTATCTGGCAGCTTCCCCTCTGTCCTCATCCACTCTCTACTGTGCTCCTTAACAATAGGAAAAGGAGGAGCAGGAGCATGACTGTTGGCTTTGCTCTCATGCCCTGGGAGCACTCGGTGGAGGTGCAGCCATGCTGTTTTGCAGATGACTGATAGCTTGCACCAGGCTGGTGTTGCAAGGGTGTTAGCAGGTTTTTCTCCTTTCTCATGTGTTGGAGAGTCATCTGTATGAATTCCTTCTGCTTGGCAAAATGTCTTAGCTGAACTCCCTGGCTTTCGCTGGAGCCTGCAAGCAAGGGATGCCTGAGAGCAGGGGCTGGACCACCATCACAGGCAGCAGATACCACACAGCATGGTGGCCCTTGTTCTGCCAGGACTGTCGAGCAGGAGAGGAGGGAGGCAGGGTGTGTGTCTATACCTGAGCCAGGAATGCAGAGCTTGGCTTGGTGTCCCTTCCGGAGCTGCCACAGGCACCACACAGAGCCCTGGGAGCCAACCTGGGGGTCAGCAGCTGTAGTTCAGAAAACTCCTGATACTGGTGGTGCTGAAAAAAGGGGAAAAGTAAGCCCTTAGGCCAAAGAAATCAAGTATTTACTCTCCTGCCTAAAACCAGCTTGTACACACTAATGCAGCAAGTCATAAATCATGTTAGCAGCGAGTCAAACAGCCATGTCCTTGCCCCTAGGGCAGCAGGGCCCTGTGCGGCACACCGCAGTGTGGGCAGGCTACGCGTGGCCTGTGCTCCTGCTGCTGTGCCAGTGCCAGCTGGCTCCCACTCGCCAGCTGCCCCTTCCCCCCATCTGCCTGCGGCCGCAGGCTCTTGCCAGCATGGCTGCAGTGTGAGGCCCTGTGTGGGGCAGCCTGTGCCCCCCCACACTGTTTGCTTTGCCGAGGCACAGTTCCCTTCGCTGACCCACATTTGAACGGCGAGGGGGTGCTGCCGCTTGTCCCCACGCCCCCATTCGTGGCTGAGCCATACGTCCTGGGGCTGGTCGTATGCTGGCTGCGTTATCCCTCCACTTCAGATTTCTCAGTTTCACTCCTGCCGGCTGCGAAAGCCAGCGACGCTGACGCAGTCAAGCAAAGCTCGTGCCGTACCCAAGCGCAGGCATCCTGTTTCCAAAACAGCCGGTGCAACCCTATAGTCTTCAGTGTCCATGTTCCTAAGGGAAAAAATTGGGAAGCTTGAGAGCTGGAGCAGAAGGGGAGAGAACAGGGTGGGACTATTCCCTCCCCCCCCCTTTTATTTTTTTTTTAAATAAGAATGTTGAAAAAGCCAGTTTAGGAAGCAGACAGGAAGGAATGGTAGAACCTGGTCTCCAAACCCCAAGAGCCTTTGCTCAGGCAGCTGGGTGCAGAGAGCAGTGTGTGGTTGTGCAGCAGCTCCTGTGGTTTTCTGGCACCGTGAGCCCCTCTGAAGGGTGTGGGGATGGCTGGGAAGCCCATCACTACTGCCAAGGCTTCACCACTCCCCTGCCCCCCTGGAACAGCTCTCCTGCCTTCTCCTGGAGCTTCCCAGTAAAACATAATATGCAGGGCTTGATTTAGGGTTGGTTTTTTTTCAGATGAGATCCCTTGGGCCAGCCTCATGTAGTGGGCACAGGCTCTGCCAGCCAGTGCCAGAGCGATGCGTCGGTGCCTGGCGGGGCAGCTGCACCCTCTGGCCTCACATGCTCCCTGCGGTTTTGTGGGCTCCAGCTCGCCTTGCCCCACTCGGACAGTGAGGGGAGTGATTTGCATTATTTGAGTCTTCAGGACGCCCACAGGTGGAAAAAAACAAAAGAGGCAAAGACAAACACCCAGTAGCGTGTGCACACACACACAAACCACCTGAGCACAACCCAGCCACTGCCAGTTGCTGGCTGCCGGTGACGAACGGCCACCGCACTCGCGCCGGGAGCTGCCGCTCTGAAAGCGCTGCGTTTTGCAGGCTGTTGCTTAGCCTGGCTGTCCCTGCTGCGTGGTGGGTGTTACGGCCCAGTCACCTATTTCCAGCTCCCGAGGACTTGATGTGCAAGTATTTGCAGCTTTGACATTGTAGAGAATAAGTCCATGTCCTGGGTCATCTAAACTGGCTTCCTCCACCTTGATGCTCAAGGGAGGTGCTACACACAGCTGATCCCATTAAAACTAAACCTCTGCATCTGCAGCCGAAAAAGAAAGAAAGCAAGCAAAGAAAGCTTGAAGAGCATCATTGATACAGGGCAGCCGCAGCCATCTAGAGATCACACCTTTAAACACCAGTAAGCAGTTGGTGGGGCTGGCTTGCACCTAACAGCATCGGCAGTGACACCCACTTCGGGGGCTGTTCGGGGCCCGTCGAGGTCAGGCCTGTCCCTTTCACCCCAGAAAGGTATCGGCACCGCTGGCATCACCCCACCCTTGGGCCTGCCTTGCCCCCATGTGCTGCGGTCACCTGAGGAGCTCCTCGGCCAGCGGCTGCTTCTTCACCCCATGTGCTGCCGGGTCTGAGCAGCCCAAGCCCAACTCACCATGACAATGAAGGAGCTCCGAGAGGTGCCTTTTGCAAGCTTGCCGCCTTTGATGGTACAGGAGCTGCCCGGGGGTGGCACCGACCACGTACCACACAGGAACATGTCCCATCTTGCAGAAATGACACGAAGGCATAAGCCGAGGAACGAGCAGCCTCCCCAGTGCCTAAAGAGGTGCAGGCACCCTCCCGGCCCGTGGCCCCCCCAAGCCCTCGCTGGCTCCTGGGAAGGCGGTGATGGGCGAGTGTGGCCAGGTCCTCTGGGTGCTACACTGCTGCTGGCTCAGCTGGCCACAGTGGGGACAGGGAGGGAGCAGGGACGAGCCTGCAGCCAAGCAGGCTGCCTGGATGGCGGTGGTCGTGTTCACCAGAGTAGCACGGGCATACCTTACCTCCCTGGGGTAAACGGGAGCTCCAGGCACCCCGGGCACCATAACCTCACGTGCGACATCAAAGTGGCTGAGGTAAGTGCACGATGCAAATGAGCAATACCTCAGAGCTGGTGCTTAACCACAGCTGTGCTTCTGCGTGTGCTGTGGGAATAAGCTGACAGTTCCCCTTTCTGAAGCTTCTCACACGAGGTCAGAAGTGCTCGTGGTCTACCCCAGGGCTTTGGCCCCACCATCAGGGCAGGGGGTGCCAGGCCAAGCATGGACCCCACACTGTGGAAGCATGTCCTCCCCGGCCCCAAGGCATCGCAGGAGACCAGGAGAGCAGGCAGAGCACCGCTCCCATGGGCGCCTTTGCTGGCATTGCAGCAAGGGCACACTGTGTCCTCCTGGCGCCCCTAACACTTCTGCTCCCCCGGGCACTTAATGGCTATTGCTTTTGCTACTAGTAAAAGGGAATATGGAAAAAATAAAAGCATAGGCCTGACTGGCTAAATACTAGATTGTTCAGGCAATGGAGGAGCAGCTTGGTGCTCCCAGCAACTGCTTACTTGCTGCCTGGTCTCACTTCTATTCTTGTAATTGCTTATTGCTCTGGTATTAAACTGGGAGAAAGCTCAAATACCATTAGTCATGGCTTCTGCTTTCTGGGCTTTTGGTGGTTTATTCGTTAATGTTTTCCGAAAATGGCAACCACAGGGAAAAAAGTGGTCCCTAGCCAGAGGCTGAGCTGAAGTGGCTGGGATGACCCTGGCCATCGCAGTTTTTTATAAGAACAAAATTTCCAGTCCCTGCGGAAACGTGTCTTCAGCCTCATGCTCCCCTCTCTGCTGGCCCAATGTTGGTGCCATGGGGCCAGGCTCACCCCATGGCCAGGCAGCGAGGGCACCGTGTGCCCTGCGCCTGTGAGCCTGGTGCCCTGGGGCACGAGCATGCCCTGGCCACGGGTCCATGTTTCCTGTCGGTGTCACAGGCAAGAGGAGCTGTAGGTGCTTTTCAAACTGAAACTGTGGAGGGAGAGAAGCACTAAGGGTTTCTTTTAAAGAGCAGAGCGTGGAAGCGTATCTGGGGCATGTCTGAGGCACATTAGCTCCCTCAGACCAAGGTAACGGTGCTGCCTGCTGCAGTGGGGCAGGAGCACACTGCTGCCCAGTTTGTTTGAAGCTTGGAAAAATCCAGTGTTACAGCGTGGCTGGGAAGGGGCCAGGAGAGCAGGAAGAATGCACGCAACTGGCAGCCACGCAGGAAAAGGCTGTGGCCAGTCTCCAAGCCTGGAGGCAGCTCACAGGGAGCTGGGGAGCAGTGGCCATTCTCCTGTGGCACAGATGGGGGGTTCCGAAAGCCCCCTTTTGCTGCGCTGCCCAGTTGGGAGATGGGGCTCGTCCTGTCCCTCTGGAGCTTTGTTACCAGAGCTGCAGGCCTCAGCTAGGCCAATGCTGCCCTTGCTTGCAGCTGCGGTCCCAGGGGCTCCCGGCAGCTGGGCAGTGCTTTGCAGTTGTATCAACACAAAAAAGCCTGGGGAGGGGCATAGCAGCCCCATTTGGCATCGCTACCAAATCCAGAGCCACAGGGGTTAGGGAAGCTGCAGGGAGCCCAGTCCAAGCCAAGCACACACCACAGCGGGCCACAAAGCGAGATGGAGGGAATGCCCATCGCCTTTGCTTAACAGCTAAGGAAATACTGGGCTATACATGCTGCGTATGACTGCCAGGAAGCAGCCATCTAGATACTGACACCACGTTATGTCTCCTCCCAGCCCCTACAGATGCCAGCGTATGGCTGGGAGCCGAGGCCAATGTCCCCTCTTCATTGCGTGTGGCTTGCCAGGTGGGTGCTGTAGGACCCATTGCTGACTCTGTGCCAGCAAATGGCCATGGTGCCCTGGGCCAGGCACAGGACCAGCCCCTGGTGCGCTGCTGCAAGAGGCTCCGTGTGTTCACTCACTGCTTTGGGTCTTTCAGAAATCCCCTGGTGCCTCAGCTAACCTGTGGTGGCTGCGTGGGGCCAGCGGAGGCTGAGGCTGGGACCCAGCAGGGAGACCGGGGAGGGTTGGGGCTGCCACTATGGCTCGCTCCATCAGGGGAATTCCTCAGCAGTTTAGCCACATCTTTGTGCCATCCTTATCTGTGGTTTTCTGCTCACTTCAGAACTGAGTTTTCTATTTAAAGCACATAATCCGAAGCCTAATTATTTCCCCAGTTCACCAGGCAGAAGCCCATCGCTCTTCAAGAGCAAAGGCTGATGTGTGTCCTTGGCATGTTCTGGTCCCCACTAGCCCATGGCTAAGAGCTCACCTGGGGAGGGGGTCCGGGGTTGGACTTGACATGAAGATTCTGCTTTTCCCCTTGTTGTGGGCTGGACCCAGTGAATTACGTGTCCGTGAAAAAACAGAGGACTTCCTAGTGTCTGAGTACATGAGATCTCGATCTTTGTGTGCTTCTTCCTGCAGTGTTTTTGCAAGCGTGAGTCAGAGAACCGCGGAGCAGAGGAGATCCATCACTGCAGCCCCCAGCCAGCCCAGCTGAGGCCACAGCCAGCCCCCGACGGGCGCCCATGCAGCCGCTGGGCAGCCACACACGGTGGGAAATGCTCCTCCAAAGCCTTATGAAGCCATAATGCAAATACCAAAGAGATAATGGAGGGATTTCTCCTGGCCCACTCTCGCAGCCCATCTCTGGAGCATGAGGTTAAATGCAGCCCACCAGGACCTCGCTGCATCTGTGTGCGGGCAGAGAGCTGGCAGTGACAGCAGGGACGCCAGGGGGGAAATGGGCTGAAAAGGGGACGCTATGGGCAGCTGAAAGCTTCTCTGAGCATCCTGCACTGAGCTGGGGGGCTGGAGCCCTGGGCTAGCACCGCTCTGGGCACTGCCGAGGAGGAGGGATGACAGTGAGACCAGCTCCAGCCCGTGTACCCATCTCGCAGCCTGAGACCACTGCCTGCCCCAAGGCACATGCTATGCACCGCAGCTGATGTGATTGCAAATTATTTCATTAAAAAACAAAACAAAACAAAACCCACCACATATAAAGGCTCTTAATGGATCATTTTCTTGATTCCCACAGACAGCTCCAAAGACAAGATGTACTTTATGGTGGGGAGGATCTTGTCAAATAGGAAAAGAAAAGAAACCCATGTAAAAGCCTGATGAGAGGCACAATTTCAGCTCAACAGTACAGCACAGTCCCCAGCCCCTCGCTGCTGGTTAGGGCTTTGCACCATGTGCAAATAGTCACTGCTGATAGGGGAACATGACGCTGCTTCCAGGAACATGTGGAGTGCGTGGGAAGGGGTATTTACCCCAGGCTGCTCTCGGAGCACCTTCACAGACCTGATGTCCATGAATATGGTCCATAGCAGACCTCACCAGGTAGATGTGTGACAGAGCAGTTGCCATCCCACCACCACCCCTCCGTGTGCTCATTTCTTGTGGTTTATCCTCTCTTGGACAACTTGCATGCTGTAAATGACAGCGTGAGTCTCGGAGAAACTTCAGATCCAGTAAATCAAAGGAATTAACGTTGCAGAAACCCACAGGAAACCTGAGAAATGCAAACTCATTTCTCTTGGAGTTGGCACCAACCGGACCATGTGGCCTGACAGCGATTGATGGCGTATATAAGCACCAGAGTGTGGTGAAAAGCTGCTTTCTTAGGGACTTAAATCATTACTCACTGCAGATACCTACTAGAAGTGAGCTGGCTTCCCAAACGGTAGCTCCCATCCATTAGCTTCCCTGCTCCCAGTAGACTGAAATCCAGTTTAACAATTTTATTCCCTCCTTTCCTCCCACATGGCTTCTTGGAGCAAATCACACGTCATCAACAAGGCAATCACCAGAAGGCGAGTTAAGCTGAGAACGGGATCCCAATATTTAGCAGCTTGCGCTGGGGCTGATTTTGAGCTACGGGAAAGACGCAGGCAGGCACACAGCCCTGCAAGCCATCCAGCCCCGCCTTGGCCAAGGTTTTCCAAGGACAGGTGATGCGTTGCGGCATTTAGCAGTGATTAAGTTTGCTTAGACCGATCATCTGCTGGATTAACTGATGGCCAGTGGATTGCCAAGAGATTGTTTGAGTCCAGAAGGCATCAGGTTGAAAAGAGGTCTAAAAGAAGCATGAAAATCTGTACCAGTGGGGAAGGGAGGGGGAGCTGGGTGGTGATTGTAGTGGACTTGGCACTGCCACACTACCAGCTCGTGTTGAGATGGACGGGATGCAGGTCGCAGGGCTCACTCCAGTGGTTTCCCCTGCCACAGCTATCTCCTGTTTTGATTTTGGGGCATCGCCGGGTCATGGCTCCAGGGAAATTTCTCCCTGCTTCAGCATGGCAAAACTTCCTGGTGAGGAAACCAGCTTGTTTTCCTCCCTATGGCTCTCAAATGGAGACAGAGGGACCAGTATTCCCTGTAAAGGCAAAGACTGCTCAAAAATAAGATCCACCCAAGCAATTTGCAGTTTGGGGCATACCAGCTGCCCATGGTTGGAGAGAGCTGTGGCTCGGGTGCTCTTGGCTCTCCCAACCTCAGAGGCAGCTCCAGCTGGGCATGGGCATGCAGCTCTTGGCTGCTTGGCTCCTTTCTGGGGCCTCAGGGCAGTACTGGTGTTTCTAGCCAGGCTTTAGAGCTGCCCTCGAGCGGCTCCTGCAGCAAAGGCAGGATGGAGGATGGCACCCCAAGGATAAGGCTGTGTCCCTGCTCTGCCGGCAGTGCTCCTCTCAAGGACCTGGTGTCCAACAGTGAGAGAAACTCTCCGCTCAGGAGCCTGTCAGCCTCTGATAGCTGGGGTTTTGGGTTTTCATCTTTAAAGATGTCTAGTAGAGTTACAAAAGCCTTAGGATGCAAGCATTGGGTTGCTTTGACCCTGGGACAACCACAGCATTAAGCAGTGCATTTTCACCCTGTGTTTAACTACATATATACCGTATTATTAAAAGCCTATACAGGGCTCTGCATGGGGTAGAGAAGTACCACCAGCCCACAACGCCCAGCACCAAACACCCCTGCTCAGCTTGAGGGACCCCATGCCAAAATGACAGGTACCATCTGGCACCCACTAGCTCTGGGGTGTTTGCCTTAAGGGAGCAATGCTGCCCCAGGCTTGGGACGTCAGGCGCAGGGGCTACCAGGCTCCTACTATGTGTCTAAATCAGCCTGGGACAATAATTGCCATAAGAAGGCACTGGGAGGTCTGCACACGAGTGTTTTAGTTACTTGCAACCAAGTTAGCTGGAGATTGCCAAAGCCCCTGCCCTCCATCTGCCTCTCGAGCAGCCCCACAAACCCCCTGGCCACTGTTTCAGTAGGACACATGGCTGAAGGAGAACCAGCCATCTCCATTTCGGAGGCTGGAGCAGCCCCTCCACCTCCGCTGTCTACATCTGAGGGTCACCGTGCCAAGGCTGGGGCTCTCTCTGGCTGCCAGGGGAGTTTTTGCACCCATGTGGCTCTCGGACAGGGGCCGTTGTGCAGCTGGGGCTGCCGGTCGTAGTGGGCTCCCGGGAGGCAGTGGTGCTGCCTGCAGACACACACTCCACCTGAAAATTTCCAGCTGACTTGAGCACTTTTGTTTTTTCCATCCTATATTCTGCACAAGTCATAGCAGTATTGATGATATCACTGGGTAGAGAGACATGACTGCGCCCGCTCCCAGCACTACGCAGATGACTCCATTACGTTATCAGCTGCACTTCTCTGGGATTTTTTTTTTCTTTTTTTTTTTTTCTTCAGCCACCAAATACCAGAAGTCTTTTTCCAGCAAAAATGCTGATTTCTTTGCAGTTAAATTGCAACACACCCATATCAAGCAAATGCTGGAAAGCAAAGTGGATCAAAAGGCAGCTCTTCAAATGCTCCTGCTGACCTGATGAAATGCCATAGGGACAGTAGCTTTAAAAAGTTCCCCCTTCACTCCAGTGTCACCACCGAGAGGGGTCCGCCAGGCAGGGCTAGTATGTCACAACCTTGAGACAAGTGTGGGTGCCACGTAAAGCCATGGGGGCTTTATTTTCCAGCACTAACCAGCGTCTCTACCCAGATCTACGCTGATTTTGTAGACGGTAATGGTGCAACTGATGAGTCATAACCACAAACATTATTTATCCATTAGCACAACTCCTGCCAGGAGTAACACAACCACAGAGAAATTAGCAGAGGAAGTAGAAAAATGACTGAGAAAAACTTTGCCTGAAAGATAGGAAAGCGCCATGAAACCTGGCAAAAAGCACTGCACAAACCATTTGAGATTTGATGGTACCTCCCAGCTAGGTCTCTTACGGGTACCTCCATACTCCACCATCAAAGCAGGATGGGGCACCACCTTGGAGGCAGTAGCCCGCTTTCCCTTCTGTCCCAGCCTGCCCGGCCAAGCGCCCCAGCCTGCCAAGCTGGTGGGCTCACTCCCATCGCTGCTCATGGAGGTTTCAGTGCCCATGGGGAGCTGCCAAGCATATGTGCAAGAGTGGACCTAAGTGTGGACAGATTTCCCGTCGCTCCCATCTTCAAATCAGGGCTGGAAAATGTCCCAAATTGATGAGACCCTGTAGCATTAGGAGAAGACAAAACCCCGGCTTGCACCACGGCTGCCTCCTTGCTCGCTCGCTGTCTGCCTTCGGTTGACCTAGTTGAGTCACGGGGAGACGGCGAGTGAGAGACATCCTGCGCTGTGGTTGGCACTGACGCTGTCCCGGGGAGAAAAAGGTGCTTCTCCCGAGGGTCGCTCCCTGCCCCACGTAGGTGGGGGGAGCAGAAGGAAGAGGCGAGCGCTGCGACCGAGGCAGGGCTGGTAGAAAGGGCCGGCTCTCGCTTACACCCGTGTCACACCAGCCTGGCCCTGTTCCCGATGCTGCAGTCCAAAGGGAAAAGCTGATTTCTCTTCCTCTGGCCAGAGCGAGGGACATCGCTGCTGGCTCTCTCCCAGCCGACGCGTGGGAGAGATGGCACAAGCTGAAGGCACAGGCTGGGTGGTGGGGAAAGCAGCTGGGCTATGGGTAAGCCCCTGTGGGGACCTGGCTGGGTGTTAAACCGCCGTTCAGACATGTTAAGCATGTTCAGACACATTAAGCGTATTCAGACATGTATTCATTGCTTGCAAGCACTTTTCTTGCTCGAGTTTCAAAGGAAATACATCTACATGTCATTGTTTGGTGTGTCTTATCTGATCATTACCCCTCCATGGGACCCATCCCAGGCGGCCCAGGGAGCCCCATGGCAGCGGGACGCACATTTGACCCTCCTCCCAGGGCTGCTGAACCCAGGGCAAAGGGAGAAGGGCAGTGCTACCCCTGGCTGTGGCCCTCTCTGCATCCCCAGGCGAGCTGTGGCGCAGAAAGCCTTTCCCGGGAAAAAAATAGAGAATTATTATTATTATTGGCACTAAAGATTGCTCAGAATTGGGACAGAAAGGCAGAGGCAGGCTTTTTTTTCTTTTTTTTTTTTTCCTGAAAAGTCTTTTTTTTGTGTGCAAACTTTTTTTTGCAAGGGAGGGGATCAAAAAGAAAAAACCTCCCCACACGGGAGAGCTGAACTTGGGTTTGGCGTGTTGTGGGCTGGGAAAGAACATTAGAAGCCGGACCTGCAGGGAAGGGCTGCAGTGGCAGGAGACAGGCTCAGCTCGTTACGCATCAGGGGAGCATCCCCAGGGCCAGCTGAGGCCTCTCAAGCTATAAAGGGAGCAGGGCTGGGGCTGGGGCTTCCTTTCCCTCTGCCTGGGGTTTGCCCAAAGCAGAGCTGGGACAGCAAGGCTTTACTTCACCTCTCGAGGCACTGCGATGGGACGCAGGTGAACCCCAGCAGCCACGCCTCGATGCTGCTGCGTGTTTCCACGTGAGCTGGTGGATCCAGCCACCGCAGCTCCCTCCCTGCCCAGGGCAGATGCTATGAAAGGAGAAAAAATGCTGTAAAGAAACCCAAGGTAATCGGGCTTTTTCCCCCATCCCCAGCCTTGAAGGGAGCTGAGCATGTTGGCAGGGAAGAGTAGTTTCAGGAGAATAAACTTCCTTCCTTGCTCAGATCTGAGTTATCAGTTGCATCTGTACTGAAGGTGCAACTGAAAAAAACCAGTCTTCTAAGGTTCTAAAAAAACTGCATACACTAAAAAAGCAAAGAATCCCTAAACACTGGATGGGGAAGAGATGATTTATGAAGAAAAAGATGTCACTGAGTCCCTGAGCCATAACTTACTGTTTCTGCAGTCTTGCAGTGAAAATATTTAACAGCTGTTAATGTCAGCAGGGGAGCCTGTCCAGAGGGTTGTAGCTATCTGAAAGAAAATGAAAAGCAACAAATGCTCCAAGTATCTGTTTAACATGTGAGCTCTGGTGACACTGAGGGGGAGAGGACACTGCTGGTGGTCATACACCCCCTGAGTTACTGCATCCACCTTGGTGAGGAACTGAGAAACTTTCCCCAGTCTGCCCAGCAAAGAGGGTGGTTGCCCAAATGCACATGGGGCTCATTATGGGATGCTGGGAAGAGCCTTCTGAGACTGTACAGGACTCACTGTGGGATGTCTGGGGGAAAGGAGCAAACAGGGGAAAGGGAGGGATCAAGGCAGTTTGGGGAGGAACCAGTGTGGGAAAACAGAGGGAGAAGGGGACAAAAGGGACTGCTTGGATGCCTGTCTGGCTGTGCCCTGTGCCTGATCTCTGCAGCATGTCCTGTCTGCTTATTAAACTCTCTTTAGCTGTTTTCCTGGTGAGTGTCTCTGCTCGGTATGCACGGGTGTGCACGGAGGTCGGAGTGCCAGTGATGGGAGGGGCACCGTGGGGCCCAGCAGCCAGCGTGCTGGGATGGCAGCAGCTGGAGAGACTGGGGTGCAGGTGGGTATGTTGGTGTGTGTGATCGCTAGCGAATCAGGCCAGGTGGAAACTAGGATAAAAGGCTCAGGAGTCAGGATGACAGACTGCAGAGATTATATGTCTAAGACCAGCAGCTGAAGAAATCTATATTGTGTGTATATACATATATGTATTTTCTGCTAATGGGCTTTCATCCCGATTAACCAGAGAGGGGAACGGGATGAGGCCACTGGTGCTGTTTGTGTGAGGGCTGTGCATTTTCTGCCTGTGCTGATCTGCACGGCTGACTGTGTGTATGCACACTGAGCCTCGCTGCTGGCTGGACCCAGGCAGTCAGAGCTGCGGCAGCCTTACCTTTATTGGGCTGCCAGATTTGGCAAACCCTAACACAAACCAACCTCAGTGCAAGCTTCCCCAGCGGGACGCTGGTATGAACACTTGCCTGCTTGCAGAGAAGTGTCCCCTCTCAAGCCCCCCCAGGATAGCTGGGGCGTGGGGGGTGCTGGTTGCAGGCAAGGGACCCCAAACATGCCCCTGAAGCCCAGCGGTGTTCGTATCTCTACACGAGAAACTAGGCAGGGCTGTTTATATTTCACTTAAGGACTAGTGAAAGTGGCAGGTGAAGAAGAAAACAAACACAGGTCAACTGCAAATATCGGTGGTGAGGGGCTGACTGCTCAGCGCCCCTGGGTTTCATACTGCTGCACCCCTTGTACTTCTGCCTGCGTCCCTCGGGGCTGGCAGCGTGATGGCTGTGTGGGAAGGGCACGGAGCCGGAGTCTCCGGGGGCTCTGGCTGTGACCGCAGCCTTTGTGCTGTCCCACGCTTTAAAGCCCGCCGGAGCACGAGTGCTGCTGTGTGTAATACAGAGAAAACCTCTGGCCGGGGTTAGTCATTTGAGACTCTCGATACTGCCTCGCAGCCCTCTGAACTGGCACTGTGGAGGGGCTGGACGCACTCATCTGTAGAGCCCCTGCGCATACCGAAATACATGGCCATGCCATGGCTGTGGGCACCCCCCCGTCCACAGCACCCATGGGCTGCTCCTGCAAGTGCACGTGGACTCCTGCCCACTACGACACGCGGCCCCAGGCAAAGGGGGCCTGGCTACTTGTTTTATAGTTGTAGGAGAATTATACAGCAGCCGGGAAATATTTCCTGCTCTGCTGTGTTACTGGTTTATGCCATGAAGATGGTTGCAATCGGCATTAGATAAGCAGCACCCAGAGAAGGGAGAAGGGGCCCAGGACCACTTACTTTTTGGAGATATGGACTTCTTCTCATCTCATCCAAAAGTAAAAGTTTAAATGTGTGGAAAGCCTGTTGTAATAAGAACTTTTCAATCATTAATTCAAGCCGCATCTAGACAATCAGACTCTTGCAAATAAAGGGAATAAAGAATAAAAAGAGAAAACTTGAGAGCAGGTTGTTTCTGTCTGCTGGGTTAAAGCAGAGATTGGCACCAGGTCCCAGCAACCTCCCTCCCGTGGGGTCCGGAGAAGGAAACAGTGATGCTGTGGGGAAAATCTCTACTGGGACTCGTGCGTGACCAGGGTGTCAGGAGAGTTTCCAAAGGTTTCAGATGGACATGTCCTAATATAGAAACTGTTAAGCTGGATGCAAGTGCTATATTTGGTGCTTTTTACAGTGAGTAAAGATGATTTAATTGCTGAAGAAGTGGTCAGGTCCGGGTTTAAGGAGTAGTGACCATGATCTGATTATAGTCAGTACGAGCAAACAGAGGGCAGCCCCAGCCAGTAATACAGCTACTAGATGTTTCAAAAGGGCTAATATAAATTAGAGGAAATTATGAGCAAAACTGACCAGGTGGAAAAAACAATAACTCAATGACTGCAAATGGAAAGTTAAAGAGCTCTTTAAGAGTGTTTAAGAAACAGTGAAGGAAACAATTTAGCCAGAAGTTTAACCTGACAGCTGTTAAAAATAAAAAAACAATATTCAGAAAACAAGAAAAGGAAAGAGTTCATATTGCCCATGAGGGAGATGCTATGAAGCATCATGCAGGTCAACATGCTTTTGTTGACACCAGATCTTGATTCAGTCTCCGGAGTTCCATAACTAATGGATAAATCTTTGCTGATGAAGCTGATGGTTAGAGGCAGGTGAAGCGGTATTGCACGCATCCTAATTAGAAAAGGATGAGCATGTCATCCCAATAAAACACCTGCAAAGGGATGAAGTGACTCATGTCATCAAGTAGGAACTGGTACTGCATGTGGGTCTTTCTCGCTGGGCTTGGTTGGGGCAGGAATGATATCTAACACTTCTCCACCTCTTTAATGCAACAGTAAATGTAAGGCCACTGATTAAAAAGCACAAGTCATCCCAAGATAGAGGTGGGGTTTGCAGATAGAGCTGTTGCAATCTCCAGCCCGTCTCTGTCCTAGAAAGGTCATCAGCTCTTAACCCCCACCTCTTTACTGCACTCTCTGCTTGCCCACCACCCATCTGCTCATGCTTCACTCCAGCTATTTAAGGGAGCTGATAAGAGGCAGTACCTCTGCCTGCAAATCTTCCCCAAAACCCTGCTCACAATTCCTATCATCATGTTTAAAAGAAGTGAACAGGTTGGAGACCCACAGGAAGAATCAAGAGCTGCAATAAAAACTCATTTTCAGGAGGGATGACTTTAGGAGCATCTTTGCTGGCCAAAAAATTCCCATGGGGGTGTTGAGGAGAAGCAGACAGGTCAATGATGACAGTGCCAGATAGGCAAGAGAAACCACTTCCTTAACCCAGAGCAGAGCTGTATCTGGAGCATCACCTGCTTCATGTACCCCCCAGGAGTTTCTAATACGGCAGCAATGACTGGGAATGGAGCTGGCTGAGCCAGGTTGCTCTGCAAGACCAGCTGCATTTCTGAATGTCAGCTGTAGAATTATTTTATTTTTTTTCATGAATTGTTATCTCTCTTTACCAGAAAAATGGCAAAAGATGTATTTGATTTTTTTCCTCCTGATATCTTATGGTATGATGGTATGGTACAGTGGGATTTCTGACTGAAGAAGCTGCTGAGGAAAAGGAAAGGAGATTGGTATGACTAAGTTCACTTTGACCTTTTAAAGGTGCCACAGTGAACACTTAGCCCCTACCCACTCAGCTGATACCATGGTAAATGAAGTCCACTCCAAGGAACAGAAGAGCACAGTCCACAGGGGCTCACTGGAAAGAGATAATGCTCAGGGCAAAGATCACCACCAGCAATGGAAAATCTCCCATCACATCAAAAAGGGGGCTGCAGCTGACCTTTAGAAACCTAACAGCTCTGGTGTGAAATGCGGTGGCTGCCAGCTGCCCATCAGGGCTGTGCTGAACACCACAGACGCTGCCATTAAAAACTGCCATTAAACACACAGCTCTTCCCCAGTCACTGTACCTGCTTACGGATGCCACCTAGCCTGTCCCTGGGCTCTGGGCACGCCACAGTCCCTAAGCACCAAGAAAAGCTGCCAGAGCTGTCAGAGGGGCAGGTTCTAATCCTGACTGGCTTTTCTGTGCCCAGCGCAGCCAGAGCTCAGCATCGCCGGAGTTCAGCGTCGGGTCCTCTTGGAAAAAAGCCTTCTCTTGGCCCAAGGACTGTGACAGCCAGGGAAAATGACTCTGTGCACAGCAGTGAGGAATCAGCAGCTGCTGGAGGTGTGCCCCGGGGAATCCATCTGCCGCTCACCCCACTGCTCCCATAAAGCAGCTTGCTCAGAAAAATCCCAGCGCAGCACTCCGGGATGAGGCACAGTGCTCCTCTTTTGGGATCTCCCCACAAAATCCTGGCTCCGCATAAATGTCAATATTTTTATTTGTGATTTCACAGGATTTTCACAATGTCCTCCTCTATTTTACACTGCCAAAAGTAGCCTGCCTAACACAAGCTCCTTCCTACTGGCTCAGTGACTCTGCTGGCAGAAATCCTTGACACACACATCAGCCAAAGAGTGGCTAGAAGCAAGAAGCAAGAAAAAGCCACGTGGAAGTGAAATCAAGGGTGAGAGATAGTTCACGTGGTTCAGAGACACTGCAGCAGGAGTCCACAAATTTTTTAGGCAAAGTTCCTTACTTTGATAAATAAATCTAGCTTAGTTA
Organism: Pelecanoides urinatrix; assembly: GCA_013400755.1. Classification (NCBI taxonomy): domain Eukaryota; kingdom Metazoa; phylum Chordata; class Aves; order Procellariiformes; family Procellariidae; genus Pelecanoides; species Pelecanoides urinatrix. The sequence goes on from VZTQ01001835.1 coordinate 37,985, forward strand.
CAAAGTACTTTATTTATGGAGTGGAGAGAAACATTAAACGGCAATAGCTGGGGCACATGCTGAGCAGCAGGACCTGGATGAAAATCTGGCTTTTGTAACACACTGCTTTCCCCCCTCCTATATAACTGCAAGGCTTCCTTTGCTATTTCCCACAGTTTTACTAAATCAAACCAGACAACCAGTTATTCTCGAGGCAAAGACTGCTTTAGTGGAAAATAAGCAACCTCACACAAGAAGACAGCCCAACACCAGGCATAAGTTGTACTACTTGACTGCAGCAAAGAGAGCAACAGCACTGCTCTCCTAGTAATTTATTCCAAGTGGAGGCCAAACCTTTAAATTATCAGCAAAGACTACCAGCAAGAGCCGAAAGGCCAGGTCTCACCCATGAGCATGTCCCCATTCCTGCTCGGCTTGCCAGAGGGCCCAGAGGATCCCCAAGGTGAAGGGCACATTGCAGAAGGGCAGGTCCCAGAGGGAAAAGGTATGTCCTTCCATTTTAACAACAAACCATCAATAATCATGCAACCAGCTCCACTTCTGCTGAGCAGCAGTTTTGTACAGACCATGCTTCATAAATATTATGAAAAACAGAGTCAAAACTATTAGTGAAGGCACAATGAATACCCACAGCTACTCCTCTGCCCAAGAAGCTTCCTTGCCCCACAAGACGACATTAGGTTTTGTTCTTGGAAACCCACACTGGTTGCTACTCATTTCCTTTTTCCTTCTAGATGTTTACAAACAGTTCAATCAGTTGTTCCACTGTTTTTCTGAGAAGTAAAGTTAAACTCTCCTATATAATTCCCCAATTCCTCCTTTTGGGGTGGTGAGAGCACTTTCCCGGGAAATGGGAACTAAATCGAGGAGGGTGCCAGCAAGGGCTGCCAGGCCTTGGGCAAAGGCCCCCGCCCCGTGATGCCCACACACGGGGTGCTCCGCATGGGCCAGGGTCTGTGGTCTGCAGCGAGGACGCTCTTTGCCCGGTTGGAGCTGCGCTGGTTGGAGCAGAGCAGCCTCGTGGCACAGGGGCACTGGCAGGCTGGGGCTCCGAGCTGCATCTGAGACCTGGTACAGAGATGACACTGCAGGATTTAGCCTTGACTATGACCAACATGCTTTAGCCAAGGTTTTAAAACACTCAGCTCCCCAGTCTGACAGCCTAATGTAAGAGATATTGGATTGTTGTCAAAAAAAAAACCAAATCAGCAAGCCATACTGCCAACTAACTCCGGTTTCCTTCAGTCCTTGCTGGAATAACGTTGCTGTATGTGCCACTGAGAGGCATTTCTACTGAGACGACCAAGTAACCAGGGTCAGCTGCAGAGTGCCAACAGGCTCACGGAGCCCCAAAGCCACCTCAGCCTGCCTGCTTGTCCCGTCACTAGAACGGCATGATAACTGGAGAGGGTTGAGAAAAACCCCAAGAGACTCTAGCATTAGGGTCCCTGTGGAAGAGGGACCAAAATAGTTTTGATCAACGCAGCAAATTTTGGCAACTGCTGGGAGTGCGTAGCAAGCCTGCAATGTGTCGGGGTGCTGAAGGCCAGCAAGGTTTCCTCTAGGAGGGAGAGCAGGGACTCTGACAGCACATGTCTAAAGCCACCTAATTTGCATGCACTTGGGTTTTCATATGCAAGGCAGGAGGACAAGCTGAAGGCGATTAAAACCGCGAGAGACAGTCTGTACATAGGTGTTTATGATGCCTCTGAATGAGCTGTCCTCCTTCCTGTTTCGGACGCAATGCCAGATACATTACTTGAAATGTAGCTTTTTGATCCTCAGTGCTACCAGTGTTGTTAACCCAGGCTGAGCGACACTTGCACTGGGGGAGTACAGAAATGATGAGGCAATTTCAGAAATACATGTGCGCAACCTCCACCCACAATTTTTTTAGGGTTTTAGAAATAAAACCAGCACAAGATCCAGAGTCGGGGAGGGAGGAAACAGAGATGGGTGAGAGCTCATGTCTGGTTCAAAGGCACATACCCAAAATGTGAGAATTATGGGATCACACGAGTTTGGAGCATCTTAGCTCAGCATCCTAGCATTTTTGCAGAAACTAAGCAGCAAACGGCAAAACCAAGTTTTCTTTCCTGGAGGGAGTCGGGAGGGAACATGCAGAGCATAACAGCCCAGGCTGTCTATGCTCGACAGAGCTGCTCTGATATACAACAATGCCTGCTCTTCCAGGAAGGCAGCCGTGGCGTGATGATTGCGCACTCTCGTTCTGTGATTCCCCACCGAAATACTGACAAGTTCGTTGGCGGGCTGTGCAAGACCTGCAGCTGGCTGCCTCTGCAGTCACTCACTGGTGGCTCTCGCTACAGGTAGGAATGCAGGTACAGGGCAGCCCTGGCCCCACAGCCCTCCTCCGTGCCTGCCTGCTTCAGCTGCAGCTTCAGCCATGGGGACTGGAAGCTATGGGGGTTTGGGGACACTGCCCCTGAGACATCCCCATGGCAGGGACCTCTGGGCATGAGGAGGCACTTGCTCAGGTGTTGTGCAGCCTGAAAAGCCCCCCCAAGCCTGTTTTGCCTTTCCTGCGGGACCAGGACAGCTGGGTCTCAGCTTCCCAGCCATCACTGCCATCCATCTGCACTTGCAAGCGGTCAAGACCTCTGCTCATAGGGGAAAGACCCAGAGCTGGATTTGTTCCCCACCAGGAAGCTGCTCTGAAGCCACATGTGAGATTTCCTCATCTCCAGGGTCTCCCTGGGCTCCCCAAGCCCCTTATGGATGGACACCAGGGCTGCAAGTAGGGTGAATGTTTTTCTGGGGACCTTTTAAGCGAGCAGCTAGACCTGGCAGGATGTTGCAGATCCATGGGAGCAAACAATCTCCTTCTCAACATCCCCCCCAGCCTCAGCAGGCCCCCACAGCACCCCAGGGTATCGCTTCACTCCTCTACAGGGCTTGGCCAAGCCCGAGCCCAGTCATGGCAGATGCTGAGCTTCGTGCAGGGCCACCCGGGCTCCCAGGCGCTGTGTGACTGCTAGGTGTCAAACTCCTACCTCCAAACTCACACTCGAAATCAGAGGAAACTGCTCAAAGGCAGCACAAACACTGGAGCCGCGGCTCAGTCATATTTCCGGATGAGGAAGGAGGGTTAGGGTTGTTCCCAGGGCCTCTCATCGGGCTGGGGCTCAGCCAGAGGCTCCAGCATGCCCTAGTGGGTGGCCACCGGTGAAAACGGGATGAGAATTTCCACGCACTCAAGGGCCAATGAAAAATGCGAAAGCTGAACCTTCTTAAGTTTCCATGACTTTTGGTTTGCTCGAGACAAACACCAGAGTGTATTCCTGACTCAATCCACCAGCTACCGTCAACTCGAGGTTATTTTTCAAGAACAAGGGTTGCGAGCGTGGGGTGTCCTCATGGGAGGTTGCTTACCCAACTGCTGTACTCCCCCCTTCAATTGGTTTATGTTTATAGGAAATATCCTTACCTAGATGGAAAAACACATGAAAGAACATTACTCTTGCTTCCTCTGCATGCAGAGTACACGTTTGTCAGGACATGTGCTTTGTGACAAGTTGAGAGAGCACATTTTGGGGAAGAGAAACTTTCTGACAACTCATACCTGAAAGACAGACAGACGATAACACTCCCAATGGGCCCGATCCTCACTGGGATGAGGCAGCACCTGACCAGTCATGATATGCTAATTTACAACAGAAAAAAGTCTGGCTAAAAGAGTGGCGGAAAGAGCGGTGCTGGACTGCCCCAAAAAAGGATGCAAAGCCTGTTACCCAAAATAAGCATAGGAGATGGTCCCTGCTGCAGACAACTGACATTTAGCAGCTCTGTATGTCACAAGCAAACATCACAAGGAGACCAAGCGAAGGGGAGGTGCTGCTGTCCCAAGGAACAGGCCATCCTCTTCCAGGAGGGAAGCCTGGATGGCCCAGGAGTGCCCCTCCAAGTGCATTCCCTGGACTGCCAGTTTCAGTGTGTGCAAAAAGGGATGTCCCCTGAGCAGTTCTCCATCTTCTCCCTCTTAGGAGGCTTCATGCAGCATCCCATGGCTTTAAAGCCAGAAGACAAAGGTGAAGAGAAATGGAAAGTGCGTATTTTCTCTCCAATTCTTTATGCTGTCCACCTGTCCCACATCCCTTCCTATTCATTACTTCTTTACAGAAAAGAGATTTCAGCAGCATTATATTCTGCTAACAAAGGAGGGAGCCAGCCCTGTAACCCCCCCACCTGAGGCCAAACAGAGAGGTGAGAGCTTTTACTGACAAAAGACTGAGTGAAGACAAGCACTGTCCACCCAACTCTTAGCTATTGTTGGAAACATCACTTATCAAGACATCCACAGCTGAAGCTATGAAAGACATAAACACATCTACTTTCAAAGGTCCTTACTCAAAACTGAACTGGGATGCAATAAATCGGCCCCCACATTCACACACACACACAAAAAAAAAAAAAAGAAAAAAGAAAAGAAAGAAAGAAAGGAAGGAAGGGGAAATTCAGATTAGTCACAAAGAAGTTCCCCCGCCTGCTTCTCTGTGTGCATAAAGCAGGTTCCTGAAGGCACTGACTTCACTTCATCTCTGCTCCTGGGACAGGAGCACCTAGCTCATCTGCCCCCTGCTCCTCCAGGCTCCCGCTGTGCTCCTGGCCCCTTCCCCAGCAGTTGCTGGCAGCATGACTGAGATGGAAGAACAGCCAGAGGTAGAGCCGAGAAATCAAGATGAGATGGCTCGCGAAAGGGAACACGCAGAGGATGAGTGGAAGGGCTGGCAAAGAGGACAGGTTAGGAACACGCTGCATCTCGTGTCTGCGGCTGCCCAGTGGATATTACTGCTTGCCTGCTTGATTTACCTTGGTATAGATTCTCTGCAACCCCCAACGGTAAGAGCTCATGTTCAACCCATTGTCTGCTGGCCTGTAAAGCTTTGTATGGGCTTTTTTTTTTTTTAAGAAAAGAAAAAAGAATTTAGTTTTATCCCTATTCAAACCACAAGTTTTTAATCCTTTCCTTAATGATTGTCATTCTTTGTTTTACATTACCTGTCCTCAAAACAACACCCAGTATTGCCCAGTGCAGGGTTTGGGGACAGGTTGTCTGGAAAGGGGATCATTCCAAGAATGCTCTTTGCACTGGCCCCTGGGGGAGGGAGGCCTGCCCCTCTCCTGCTCCCTCCCCTATTTGCAGTGACTGGTGTGTGTTTCCATTTAATTAAATAGGATCATCTGGGTGGATGCTTGCTTTCAACAAATGCATGTGGAAGAATCAGAACCCAGGTTGCTCATAAACACCTCCTGAACTTTTAAAACATACTATATGTGCAGGCAGATACATGAAAAAAGCAAGCTAGCTTGTGACAGCTCTAGCAAAACCCCTGAAACATTTCAGCGCGCTCAGCCTGCACACATACTGGGCTTTAGGAATAGTCATCTATACCTGCAGAGGACAGCCTCTGTGTGTGCGTGCATGTGTGTGTACACAAGAGAGAGAAAGACCGATGTGGCCAGAGAGAGTTTAATGTACATATAACAACACTGCAAACAATATAAATAACAGAGATGCTTGAAACTCAGAATACTTTAGCAAAAATTGCAGCAAATACATTTGCCTCTTTCACATGTTTGCAGGCTGGTGGATTATCAACGACCTTTCACTGCTATTTCAGTGCCGCTTATGCACTAGCTACTTCTCCCACATCTCCAGGAGCTATGTACCACTTTAAAGCTTGTTGTGCTTTGTCGTACCAGAGTTCATTCTTTCCTCCCACTTACATTGGCAGAGAAGCAAGCCAGGCATGTAACCATGCAAGGAAGGGATGGCCTCGTGCTCTGGGTCCTCCGCTATTTAATGAAAGCCCTCGTGCTCTGCACAAGTTTCACTGACCTGAGTCTTACAGTGGTTATTAAACTGCAGAATGATGACCTTGATAACACTGAAAGATAACACTTTTCATTCAGTTCAGTCCTCTTCTCCTTCTGCTACTTTGGGAGAGAGAGTTGGAAGCCAACGGAGAAGGGCAAGCTATCACACTGCTCAAGATGAAGAAACCTCTCCTGGGTCACACTCTGGTTGTGACTCCTCATCTTTCTGTATCTCTCTCTTCTGTAAAAATGTTAACTCAAATCCTCCTCTTGCAGAGGAAGATGTCAGGGGCTAGCATTGCTGCCTGTGAGCCTTACAAACCGAAGAGAGCAGCAGCTGAGGAGGGAACACAGTACATGCCTCAAGTTTCCCTTCCTCAATAGAAACAACTGAAACAGGATGCTCAAGGAGCAGTGACTGCAGCAGATGAAAAGTCCAGGCCCTGCGAGTCACCAGAGAACCTTTTCAGTTTTAAACACTTGCTAACTGCAGACTCAGAAATGGTTTCTATTATTTTAAGCAGATAGCCATGGTGCCCTGTTTGGACTGCACCATGCTGTGCAGGAGCAGTCTCGTGGGCTGTACACGGGGGGATTTCATCACACCGGAATTACAGGGCTCAGTAGGATAACCATGAACTGACCAGATAAATGTCCACAGAAGAGGCAGCAGTACTAACCTGACTTGACTCTCAGGGCAGTTTAGGGAGATGGATGTTATGGAAGTAGGGGCACAGAAGCATAAGAGCAGCAGGCTGAGAGCGCTGATCTGTGGGAGCAACCGAGAGGCTGTCCCTGTTCTTGGGAAGAGTCTCCTCCTACTCTCCAGGGCTGGAGAGTGCCACACTAACTTTAATAGCAAAACAGTAGCTGTGTATTTTCATAGAAAGACCATATTTGATTACTTTCCATTGTCCTCACGGCTCCTAAAAAAACCCTGGACCGCTCTGTGAAAACACAGTGCCAATAATGTCATGGCACATGCTCAGGAGAGTCAGCATCTGCAGCCCAGATTGTGCTTAACAAAAAGGGACAGTGATCTGGTTTCTCTTGAGATCCCACCTGGAGAGCAAGCCTCAGCTTTGATTTCCAAATGAGCAAGTTAAAAAAAAAGGTAGTGATAGTCTGTTTTTCCATCTGCAAGCTTGCGAGTTCCCACCTCTGCTGGAATTATCTCCTCTTGCCACACTAGCTGGGATAAGGCCATGGGCAAGCCACTCACAGGTGTGATCAGGGGGTGTGAGGCCCCCCAATGGCAAATGTGTGGGAGGTAAAAGCCTTAAGCAGCTGTTGGGAATTCAAAAGCTTCTAATAATCTGTTGCAGAACAGTTTTGCCTGAACAGGGCAGGAAAAGGTGCAGGAGGAGTAATCGTGCATAGGTTTAATGTAAATAAGGAAGATATGGCCATGATCCTAATATCTCCTGGACAGGAGAAGGTGCAACCCGCTTCCAGTGCAGTCATCTGCAATCTGTATGACACAGGGAGTCAGGCACATGATCGCAACGGTCCTCTCAGCACGTATTGCTACAGTCCCCTGAGATTTGCGCTTTGTGCAGTACAAACCTATTCCTGAAACTTCTGCCATGTAGCACGACTTTAGACACAATGTCCCAGATAGGAGGAAGTCTCATGTTTGGGGATCCAGAACAGACAAAAACAAAGTGGCAGCTCTGTGTTTATATGATACGGGAAAATGTGAAGCAGTCAGTAAGGAGCACCTCTGTGCCCTCAGCCCTCCTGGCATCCTTTCCCGCACACCATAAGAAGGCAGAACAGAAAAAGAGGGTTGACTAACTGTTACTAGCTCATGGACATCCTTCCAGTCCTACAGATACATTCTCTCCTCAGCAGAATTTACCAGTAGATAATTGCAAAGTGCTTCGAGATCACGCAATAACTGGCAGAGATATGTAAAACAGGTAATGTGCATTAGTGACAACGGGGCTGATATTCTTACAATTGCCACAAGTTTGTCATCCAATCTGTCTGTGTTTAGTACACCCTGTCCACCAGTGGCCAGACGGGACAGATTGTGGTGGATGTTGTTTGACCTCAGAAGCTCAGTGGTCCTGTGTTTCGCTATTGTCTTGTTGGGAAACTACCTGGAAATCCCAGCTGCCTGAGCCGAACAGTGAAATGCTCGTGCACTTAGGTGCTTAGAAAAAGAGTAAGCGTTAAGACTCAAGCTGCTGAGGCAATAGATAGGATCAGTAATGCCAGGGGAGATAGTTCCACCAGAGCCCGTGTGCCATAAAAGCTTGTATTTGGTAGTTGAATCCAGCCTTGCCAGTGGAGCAAGCGACAGAGCATCAGTTGTGGCAGCACCAGAGGGTACCAGAGCAGACCTTTCCCACCACCAGCACCCACCTCACCCTCCGGCACAGACCGCACAGGGCAGCCCGGCTCCAACCTCCTTCCCCTGCCGCTTGCCTTTATCAGGGCGCAGCACTGAACCTGCAGATTTGCCTGTCTGTGCTCACTCTCTACTCTTTCCCTGTCCTCAGAGTGAAAGGGCTGTAACGCATGAGGCCAAATACATGAAAGTCAGCCCAACACACATCTCACCAGCCCACCTTCTCCCTTAAGAAACCTATAACATAGGTAAGGAGAAGAACACGGAGCAGCGAGCCTAACCTTTCACTCTTTAATCAGGCAAAACGCTGAAGAATTGTGGTTGTGAAGAGACTGCAGACTTGAGCCTCCTGTGGTTAAGATGAGAGATGGGTTTGAGATGCGAAGTTCAGATTTAAAAATCCAATACAGAAGCTTGGTGTTTTGCATATCTGATCAGTAAGATACACACGCCTGTATTTGTATTTGCTTTTTCTGTTATACGCATAAAATGCAAATCAATTTTAAACATGTCTTAATGCACTTCTAAGGGAGCCACTGAGTGACATGCATCCAGTAACAGCCTGACCCAAAGCACAGGGAACCATAAAGCCAGACCCACCTCTCAGTGCCCTGCAGGAGGCGGGTGAGGCAGTGGGGGCACGTCTGGGTCCCAGCTCTGCAAACAGGCACCCCTGGCTGTAAGTCAGACTCGAGGGGATCACGCAGAAGAGGCTCTGCACCCCAAGGTCTTTCCTTACTGTTTGGTCTGACTCAATTACATTCACCAGGATGTTTTTCTAAACAGGACCAACACTACCTGGTGTGCTCTGGAGGGCTCAGCACCATGCTGGAAGTCCAACTGGCTAGGAACCTCTCTAAAGTCGTATGTTATAATAATGATATAAAAGCAAGTAAGGAGCACAGCTGGCCAGCAGCAACCGTGCCACCTGAGGCTGCCTGCGGTGCTTTCAGAGCCGCCGTCCCGGTGGGGAAACGAAAGCGATTAGCGGCAGCAGCGAAGGGCCCGCCCGGTGCGTTAACAAGGATTTCTCTTCTTTTTTTTTCAGCCTCGGAGCGACGAAGTGCCGTGGACCCACATCCGGTACACAGGTGGGTGGGCGTCGGGGCAGGGCGCGCTCCGGGAGGGCCCCCGGCCCCTCGACGAGCTGCCCCCGTACGGCCGGCGTTACGGCGCAGCGTTCCCCTGGCACCTCGGGAGGGCTCCCGGCTCCGCCGGAGCGCTGCCCCGGTTACCGGACGGCTCCTGGCTCCCCGGAGCGTTTCCTGCGGAGCGCTCCCGGGACACCGGTTCCCCTGGAAAGCTCTCCCGGTACCCGGCTTCTCTAGGTTGCAACCCTTCAGTACTCCGGTGACCCCGGAGGGCTCCCGGCGCCCCGCTCTGCCCCGCACCGACCCGCGGTCCCCGGGGACCGCCGTGGCAGACGGTGGCCCCTAAAATGCCGGCGGCTGTTAAGCACTTCGTGTCACAGCAATGGCTATTTCTTGTGATGGAGGAAGGTGCCAGGAGAGCTGGCTGGGGGCAGCGGGGCCAATCTGACCCAGTGCTGCAAGGTGCCGAAACCAAACAAAAGGGTTTTCCCAAAGCGGAAGGAAAAAAACTGAAAATCTGCGTGGATTTCTGCAGTCCTTACCTGTCTACTAAAACAAGTTTTCACTCTGTGAAAGAACGAGAAAAGTATTTTTGAGAATTTACTGAGTACACGCGGCATGCTCTGGGGGTATTTCTGAAACAAGTCAATGATTTCCTGATTTATGAAAAATGTAAATGATTTCCTGGGAAAGAGCGAGTGAGCGTACACACGGTAGCAGAAATAGCAGTGCTCTGCGTACCAACTACATTGGATGTTTTGTCTGATGACATACCTCAATGATAGAAGCAAATACTAAGTTTTTTAAATCTTACTAAAAATATTGTTGACAGTTTTAATTTCAGTTAGTATTGTGAGGTAGCAATGAGTCTAACCTAACAGAAACCCACGTTCCTAGAGAAAAAAACTTGAGAAATCTGGCCTCAGCCCAGAGGGGAAAACCAAACCTGTTTGCCAGGAGACCTTCTGGTGATGTCCCAGGGGTTTCAGCTAGCGTGCCGAAAACCCAGGAGCACAGCAAGGAAACATTTCCAGCATAGCTGTGGGAACTGTTACTGCTCGTTCCAAGAGAAAACCTTTCATGCTAAGTTCTGGTTTAATTTCTCCTGACTCTGCTCTGTATTCATTTGTTTCTTCTGTTTCTGTCTCTATGCTGCTCCTTTATCATGTCTTCTGTTTTAAAAAAAAAAAAAAAAACCAAACCCAAAGGCAAAGACTTAACCTTACCAGCATCTCCAGAGAAACCATTTTTTCTCTTCCTTCCAGCTCTGAACACTTCTTCTATTTTACTATCTTTATTTTCTGTTCTTTTTAGGAACCTGTGCTTCCTAAACTGACAGAGATGCTTTACTTACATGCCTGTATTTTAAGACAGACAAACAGTAAATAAATAGTGCATAAATAGAAACTTGGAGGAATAATTCATATAAACTGGAGTGGTAGCCCAAAAAGCACAGCTTGCTTGGAGTGGGAACCTGGAAATTTCCACTGTAGATGATGCCTGTCTAGAGCAGATGATATTCTAGCTCTGTTCTGCCCTATTCTCTAGTTCACTCTCTTCCTTTCCTATATTTTTCTACCTTTCCTGCAGTCAGTCCATATAAAACAACCTATTTCCAAGAAGACATTGGTCATCGTGGGATCATCTTTGCTTTCTTCCATTCCAGGTAAAAGCGTTAAAGGAGTAGCCATGAATCTCACTGCTGAAGTAGGCTCTATTCAGATCAGAAATGGCTCCATCATGATCACCTGTGATGGCCTCTACCTAGTGTCCTTGAAGGGTGTTAACCTTTTCCCTGACCTGGAGGAGGAGGAGGACTCGCTGAAGCTGACACTGTGGAAGACAGACAAGATGACCAGCAGGGCCCTCTGCAAGCAAACAATCCAGGACAGCGGCAATGCAGTAGATCTCACCACAGTGCTCTACTTGTTTGAGCAAGATAACATCACCTTGTGCACCAGCGCCAATGCCACCATCGGGGGTTTATCATTTAGCCTTGTGTTACTAAGTCCACTTACTCACTGTAGAAGATGACATATGAAAAGTAACATGTAAAGTACAGCCTTTCCTACCAATCCATTTGCACGTGGGAGGCTTGTTCTCACAGGCTGTACTTGTACAGGCAGACTGCTCTAGCCTCCCTCCTTGGGGCTGTGGAAAGCCTCAGCTGAAGTGCAGATAAATCACAGAGCAAACAGGCTTTATATAGTGCATGCTGTGTTCATCTCTTTGGAGCTCTGCGCAGCTGTTTTGTTACCTAGGATGGATCTTTCTAACACTGGAGAAAGGGGTGTATGTATAGCCCTTGAGGAGAACAGAAATGAAAGGCAAAGAAAGTCACCTAAGCTTAGCTCGTATCAGAGAAACCCTGGGCTTCTCTATTTACTTGACAGTATCTGCATATAGTACAAATGCGCTGTATATTTGCTAAAATAAAAGTCTAGTAAATCAGGAAGATACCTCAAGTGTCTTGAAGCCATTTGGAAAAGGAGGAGAACAGATCTGCTCAACAGCTCTTTGCCTGGCAAGGCAGGAGACAGGGAAGAGGTGGCAAGAACTGCCTTTGCAGTGATCCAAAGCAATGCTCTCTGACAGGTAAAGGCCACGAAAGGAAGATGGTATTTTGAAATGCGCTAACAGGACTGCACTGGACAGCAGAAATGCAGGTCCTACAGTCACTATGAGGTTTTTAGGAGCAGCTTTTAAGAGCTGAGCTGTTCCAGCTATCTGCAGACTACTGAAGCCTGAGCCAAGGAAATATCTAGTGGGACATTTACATCTTGACACCAGCTCTCCGAGGTGTTAAGTTGAAGGAGAATCTCCTTCAAGCACACACACAGAGACTGGCTTTACACAAAAATGATTCAGGCACATAAAAATTTTGAAAAATATGAAGACTCTGGATTTGGTGGGTTCTCTCTAATGGACCAAGTGAAACCTGCAGGTCTGCGCATCCTTTCCTCTAGGAGGACTCAGATGGTTCCCGTGAGCCTCGCAGTAGACCTTGTCATACAGGTATGCACCACAGAGAGATTCACAGGCACGACTTCCGTGATGTGCCTGCGCACCCCTGCACACTCTGCCTGGCTCCTGCTGAAGTCAGACTGCTCTCAGTGATCCTGGGCTGCACATCCCTCTTCTCGTTACAGCTTGTGGCTGCTGAGGACAAGTCCTGGCCTGCCCGCACTGCAGGCAGCACATGACCCGAGCACAGCCAGCAACTGTTATATTTTTGGCTGAAGTGGGGCAGATTTTAAGGGCAAGTTGACTACCTGGCTCCCACGGAACTCCAGCAACATTTCAGCAACTCACTGCCGGCTGTACACTCCAAAGTCTTTTGTTAAAAGTATTTATGTTTTTATACTGTAGGCATAAGAATGTTACTTCAGATTTCTTAGAAACACTGGGAAGTGTTCAGACTTCGGGTTGTGAGCACTAAGCTCCTCTTTGCAGATGCTCCCCATGCCCTGGCACATTCCTGGCACACAGGCACTGTGCTGCCGCCCACCTCGGCTCCCAGGCCGACCCGCTCCTGGCTGAGCACTCCTGCGGGCTCAGGTGCCAAAGGCAGCTAAGGAAATCTTCCAGGCCTCGGTGAGCTTTTCCATATGCTTTACGCTGTTGGCAGGTTTTATGAACTTCCCTACCTGGGGCCAGGCCACAGCCCCAGGGGAAACCTCTGTGGCTGAAGCAGTTACTCATGCAGTGCCGAGAAGCAGCTTTCTGTCATCTCAGGACTGAGAAGCTGTGGACTGACTTGCACCCGCAGGATGCTCCTCCCCAGCTGCAAGAAGCATTTTGGGCTTTTACCTCTGGCCACTCTGCTGGCCACTGGAACCGAAGGCAGCTGCACCCGGCCCCCAAGCTGGGGATTGTCACGCTCCCCAGCTGAAGTGAAAATGTGTTTTCCTTCCTAAAAGCTAATAAAACTTTCCTTTGTAACCTTTGGGCTTCCAGTGTCCCTTGGGAGTGGGGGGGGCTGGTGAATTATACATTCACTAGTATGAAAACTGTATGAAATTTTCACATACTTACTTTTTTTTCTTTACAGTTTGGCTTTAGTTTCAGCTCTCTGCAAGGGCATGCAGGGCTGGTGCTTCCCAATGTGGGCTAACACAGAGAGGGCAGGCCATGTCAGTGGTGTGGACAGGGATGCACAGGACAGCCAGAAAGATTAAGCCTAAACAACACAAATGGATATGTACCTCAGAAGGGTGCACCCTTTCTTCTTGTTTAGAGCCGGAGAGGGCTTTTCATACACTGATTCCTCTGCATTTTCAGGCTGAACTAGGCTGACCTACATATATACGTATACATGCACTTGTCTTGAAATAAAGGTTGAAACAATTAAATTCCTGAGATTAATGACTTGAGGGACTGCCTGTCCTCGCCAGTAAGTTTCCATACCATCAGCTTCTGTTTGTATCTGGCGACTCCTTCCTTTACAAGGTTAAAAGTCTCTTTGATATGAGAAATATTAATTTTTGTAATTGGGGTTGTTAAGGCCTTGTAGGAGCTCATAGATGGTACTAAAGCTCATTACAGCTGGAGGTGTTGAAGGGCAAGGGCTGGACTAGACAGTTTCTGGAGATGATCCCTAACTCTGGAGGCACAGCGCGTTCCCCTTCCCATGCTTACCGCCACTGAAACGGGACCTTGTGGTCTGTCCCTCACAGGGCTTTTCATGAGACCCATTTCACAGAATACAGTCATCAGCCAGGGATTACTGACTCCTCCACAATTTTAAAGCAATCTCCACTGCTGCTGTGTCTTGGGTTTAACACACGCTACTGCTTAAACTACAGAGGTGGCCATGGTGTATTCCTCCCCTTCTCTCTCCTCTTTCCTATCTCCCCACTCATATAAAGCAAGGGACAGGGTGACAAAGCTGATGTAAGAGCCATGGTCACCCCTGGGGAAGGAGCTGGCCTCACTGCACCCATCAGAGCCACAGGGCTCTTGCTCTCCAGCAAAGAAGAAACTACTGCAGTACAGAGCAGACAGGATGGGGGCTCCTTCTCTTTACATGGGTACAAGAACCAATGATGGGAAGCATTTAATTTAAACTATTCACATCCCTTCAAAAGTCATCTCCTTTTCTACCACAAATGGTTACCAATAATGGTGGATAATGAGCCTGTGGTTTTTAGACAGCACTTAACATTTCATCAACCGGCATGAGTCACAGCTATTGCCTGTCTGCTTCATTAGCAAGAGAGAAAAAGAAAGCTGGAGTGTGCTCGGCAAAGTGCAATCTATCCCACTGCTGTAAAGCTAGGACTGTCCAGCTCAGACAGCAGAAAGCACAGGAATTTAGTTTCCATATTCAAGTACCAAAATGGGAAAGCATGATACGAAATCCAACAGTCTGCTGCAGTAACTGATTGGGAAGGTTTGACTTACTAGACTTTTCTCAGCAACATCCATAACTTCAGCCAGTAGAGCTGTTCTCTGAGCTGACAGTTGCTTATTGTTTTCCGAGGGATCCGGGCCAGCCTCAGGGATGCTTGCTTCCAGCTCTGTGGTTGTAATGGTGCATTTCCCCCCATCTCCTGGACCACTCTAGATCTCAGGAACTCCCATTAGGCCCTAGCCTTTGTGAAGTGAGTTGGGCGGTTAAGCATCCCTTGACCGTACCAGGCACTCTTGCGTGGCTCAGGTGGGGAGTGTCACTGACCATACCAGGAACACTTGTTGCCTGACCAAGGTAGGGAACAAGAGCGGGAATAATTCATCATCCCTGACAGCCTTGAAACATTCCCTACCTGGATCATAGCTCAAGCAGAATAATACCATTGTTACTATCCCAGATCCTTTCGGATTGTGGCCAGGATGGAAATTTACTGATGACTAAAAGCCAATCATCTTGTGAACCTATAAACAGCGGTCCCAAGTGAGGCCCTTTGAGCTCTTCTGGACTGCCACGGGTTGTGCCCAGTATCTCCCTCTGAGTGGGACGCCTCTCAGAGCTCGCGAATTCTTGAGTTTGCGATATTTGGAGGACCATTGCTGAAAGCTGATGATGGGACCTGGGCTGAAACACTCCTCTAGGCTCAACTCCTTGCCCATTGAGAAATGCAGAGACATTTGACAAGACTCAAGAGGAATTTTTAACAGGTACACCTTTGTATATTTATTTTTGTGTCTGTGTAAATTAACGGAGGTACCCTCTAGCAAGTATAGTATAAATATTACCATCTTGAATCTGTAATTAAGTCACTGTCATGACTGTAGTAGACTCTACTAACTTACTTCGTAAATGTTAAATTAGCCAATGATTATATGTTGCTAAAATCTTGTGATCCACCTTAAAACTGTGAATGAACCTTAGACTGCTGCTAAATACATATAAGCCCTTAGGCATACACTGTTGACCAAGTCTGAGACTAGGAGTATATTCAGCTGCACCTAGAGTCCTCTTCGAGGAGGAGTTTAGAAAGCAAGGGGGTCTACTCTGAACCTCATGACTTAACGGGAGGGTCTCTGTACCCTTTTTGTATTAGACATAAACTATTGTCCAACTCTGAGACCAAGATTGGATCCACCTGCACCTAAGCTCCTGCAGGAGTTTAGAAAGCAAGGGGGTCTTCTCTGAATCTTTTGACTCAACAGGAGGGTCTCCCTTACCCTTTTTGTCCTCGGTCTCTGTATAAATCATTCTAGTTCAATTCTAACCAGATTTTCCTTTGTATACTTAATCCACGTAATAAGCGATAGAGTGAACCTTGCCATCGAATTCTGTTAAGTCACACTTTTATAAATTTCGATTAAAATAATTTCCCGCTAATACCTTTGATGGTGATTCTTTAAGTGGCCTCTAAAACCACTCATTTGCAACAGTGGTAGTCCACCAAATAAAGCAAATTGAGTAACGCTTACTGAGGACTGGGAGAAGGGGAGTTGGTACCAGGCCAGAAACGGACAGCGGCAAGACAGCTGCAGAAGGATTTATCATTTGCCATTTACAGCCTTGTATGCCCTAAGTCCGGGGAGGATCAGAGAGCTTATTTACTCAGTTCTCTGAGCTGATGAGGAGCGCTGTAAAGGGCTAGCAACCCGGACAAGCAGAGCAGAGGCTGAAGGCATGTCTCCCCATTAAGGTACCAAGCAGCGAGCTCACTTGCTGGCAGCCGCTCAGCATCCCAGGGCAAAACATACCCTGGCAGCACCGCACCGGCTGTGCCGGCAGGGGCTCACTGCGCTCACCGCACCGGGAAGCGGGAGCCTGAGGACTAGAAAACCCGCAGCCCAAGGCAGTCGGGCTGGCTGACCTGCCCCAGGGGAGCTGAGCATGGGGAAGGACACTAGGCAGGAAGTCCAGGCAAGCACAGGGAAGGAATGCTAAGGAGAGACACGATGCTGGCAGCAGGTCCGTGGATTGTGCTGAGGACTTTGGGACCGTGGGGTAGGACAGACTGGACTAAAAGGAGTGTTTCTCCTGTGAGCCCACACTTAGTGAACCAGACCTCTGCAAACACCTAAACACCACTGCTGCCTCTTCAAACACCCATTTCATCCTCTTAATGTAAAGCCTTGCACAATTTTCAATATGACAGCTGGCACCAACAATTCTGTAATATTGCTTACCTCTTAACAAGACAAGGTTGTCCCAAGGGGATCACAAGCACAAACGTGCTCCCATTCCTGGGCTTGCAGTTTCTCCTGCCTCTGCAGTTTGCTGGGGTTGGTAGCCCATGCTGCTCTTTGGTGGCCAGCCAAGGCACCAGGGTGTGGAGCTGGGCCTCTAGCCAAGGTTGGGTGGTCCATCAGTGTTCAGAGAGTAAATAAGACAAGATTCGGTGCAAGACAAAACTTGATGTGAGCACAAATGTACTTTCCTAATGTTTGCTTTAGGGCAAAATTCACATCTATTTACTGGCAATCCAGAGACCTGTGTGGTTTATTTGTAAAGAAAAAACTGGTATTGAACACACCTCCAAGGATAAACAAACATTTAACCCGGCATAAGATCTGGTTCCTAAAGTATACAGCAACCACATAATTTCATCACCAAGTAGACCCCTGAGACAAGATATCACCAGTGTAATCTAATGGAGTGCAAAGGACTCTCTTTCCTTTGTCTTGTTTTGTTAATTTAAGGTTTCTATTACTGCCAATGTCTGCTTATTTGGCTTACTGTCACAAACACAGAAAGTTAGCAGGACGCATACATTGAATGGGGACAAACAAATGAGATTTGATTTCAGACAAATTACTACGCATCATACCAAAAGGCAGTAAAATCACACAGTTTTAAAAAATAATTAATCTGATTAAAAACCAAGTTAGATTAGCCAGAGGATATAGTCATATAGTCATAAGGAAAGAACAAAGTTCCTTCTTAAGTAATGAAAGATATCCAGATAATAATCTGTTGAGGGTCACGTGCATAAGCACATTGATTCATGTGCTTTGCTCAGCAGTGATGCATATCAGATGTCTCGCTTCTTGTGTACCTTTTCCTTGAGCCTAAGGCTGTACTATAATCCCACTCTGAGGGAACATTTTCTGGCTTTATAATCCTGTAGTGTAACTCTGAAGGACTGGCTTTGCCTACACCAGCTCACCTCAAGAGACCAGGACTCTGGTCACTGGGGCTCCAACAGCATGTGAGAACAACATGATTTCTTTCTTTGCCCTGTTTTGCACCCTCTGTCCCAGACTAAGCACAGTGAGTCAGACCTCAGGTCTGAAACTTTGTTTTTCTCCTTCTCCTCTTGACCGTGATCATCAACAACATGAATATGTTAAAATACTTCCAATATATGTTGATGAGTACGTTAAAATATTTCAAATGCATGTACATTCAGTATCGTTCTTGCAATACTTTTACACTTGCATTTTCTCCAAACCCAGGAAATTGCAACACCTAATTGAGACAGATAAAGCGGGGACCACGGTTACGGATATTGTGTCACGAATATTTGAGCACTTTTGGTACTTAGGATCGTCCATCTCAGCTTAGCTATTTCTAAGTCTGTTTTGCAATGCTTGCACACCCTGCTCCATTCTCAAACACGCGCAAATATTGCCGGGCATATCTATCTGTTCCTCACAGCTCCTGTAATACCAACTTCAGCAAATGGCAAGGCATATAAATTCAGGAATGTGGTGGGAAAATGAACCTCTGGCCCAGTCCCCCAGTTTTGTTTGAAATGGACCTGAATTGCAGCAGTGGTTTTCCACAGCTTGAAATACCAGACCGGCCACTGGGGGGTTGCAGGAAACACTCTGATGATGGAGAGTTTCGCTTGCTTCTGCTCTGGTTGCAGCCAGCCAACTGATGAATGCAGCAAGAGGTAACACAAAAAGCCAGTGTGCAGAAATCGCCCTCGGGCAGGCAGTTAAGGCAGGTCTCCA
This sequence comes from Pelecanoides urinatrix, assembly GCA_013400755.1. Lineage (NCBI taxonomy): Eukaryota > Metazoa > Chordata > Aves > Procellariiformes > Procellariidae > Pelecanoides > Pelecanoides urinatrix. The sequence continues at coordinate 56,630 of VZTQ01001835.1, forward strand.
TCAACCGTACAGCTCAGAGAGCAGCCGGTGCAACCATGGCCACTTCGTAAGTACACTGCCTCTAGCCCTCGGCTGTGCTCGTGGGTGGATTCAGGTCTCCAGCACTGATTAATCTGTTAACAGCAGAGCAGTACTCGAGACAGGCAGTTAGAGCTTTAAAAGCCCGTATTAGCACCACTGCTCCTGAGCAGCACGTTGGGAAGCGGTCCATGGGGCACTTGTTGTGTTTAGGGACAGCTTTTGTCCCCTCCCTGCCAGGACCACTCCGGGTCAGCCCCACATGGCCTCAGCTAGAAACATCCCCTCCTGCTGAGGTTTGTGACAGCACAGATGTCCCCACAAAGCACGACTCTGCCTGACAAAGTGACTTCCTACGCAACCCACTGCCTTGCTGCATATACAGAATTGGATACGCCTCCGCTAAGTGATCAGTCGTCCATTGTTAACGTAACAACCCACCATGGCAGGATGTGTTGGACTTCTGCCTAACTTGGGCTCTCCCAACAGAGCTGGTGACCATGGAGCCCAGGCTCTTCTCTGTGCTGACCTTGGGCAATCCCTACGCCAGGCCCCTGGCCCCAAGAGGACAACCTTGCTCCCCCTCTGCAAGTGGTGGAGAAGCATGTGCCTATGAAGCCCTGCAGAGGGCAATCCAGGCTGCCTTGCTCCTGGATTCTGCTCCTGCACCTGCTTCTCCTCTAGAAGGCTGGAGAGGGCCGGGAGAAAGCCATCATCTTTTCTTCCCCTCCCCAGACAGTCCCCAAGATCCCCACTGGCCACATGGGCTTCAGGGTGCCTGTCTTTTGTGTGCCAGCACCATTGGAAACCAGTGTTCAGGTCCTACTAATTTGGAGGTCAGCCATCTCCAACCAACAGGCCATGGGATATTGCAGGCAAAGCCATGCTGAAACATTCCTGTTGCTACCTGGTACGCCGTTATGACCCTAAGGCAAGAGGTATGAGTAAGGAGAGGTTAGGATTGGAGATCTAGTCTGTTCCTGGACCTGGTTTTTGTGCTTACCCAAAAAAGGGCCTAAAGCAAAATTCATGAAGGATTTTCCACCCATTACAACCTTCCAGCTGGAGTTGGTGTCACTCTGGCTTATTCTTCTTCCTGTCCCATCACCTTTGCATGGTGACACAAGCTCAACAGAAAGGTTGCAGCTGGCTGTCATACAGCAATGAGAGAGGCCTCATTCTGGGTGCAAGTTCCATCTCAGGCTGAATGATGTCTGCTGCTTGTCTTCCACATCGGTGTAAATCACCACACAAGAAAAGGTCAACGTCACTAGCTGAATTCTGGCCTGATTTTTCAAGCTTCCCTCGGGATGGAGGTTTAGGTGATTTCCTGCCTCCATCTGCATTGCAACAGAACTTGAGCAGGGTGAGAAGAAATAGGCATTTTCTGAGAACAGTCTCACTGAGTCATGTCAGGATGAAAAAATTAGCTGCCCAGGGAGCTTCAGGCTGAATAGAGAGGCTCCTAATTACAATAGGACCCAATGAACTTGGGCAGTCATGGGGGGAAAAAGACGATGGGATGTCCCTACATTTACGAGGACTGGATATCGCCTGATGTGCTGGCAGGTGATGTAAACACGGTGAGTGGCAGCTTGTATGTGTGTGGGAAACATCTGGATCTTTGTAAACAAAATAAGCCCTATGTGGATGCAGAGGCGGGAGCTCCCAAGGGATTGCATCACAACAGGAATGAGGGGGCATGTTGCAGCCATACAAGGCTGCCCTGTCATCACATTTCTCGCATCATTTGTCTGGGATGCCCTGAAGTCAGAAGGTTTGCAAACAAAAATACGCCCCCTTTCTGGCTGCACCTTCCCTGCCTGCTCCTCCTCCCCTTGCCCTCCGCAGAGCACTGCGCCGCATGAGATCATCCTGCCAGGTGTCGGGTGGGCAGCTGGGATCTGTCAGCAACCTGCCCACTTCTGCGAGCTCATAAATGACATTTCCCTTAGCCAAGAGGAGCAGGAAAAGCTGTTTCTGTCCTTTTGCCAGGGGAGATTGATGGGAGAGGCTTCTGGAGGAGGTTAATAATTAAACAGGGATGCAACAGGTGCCAACTGGTAATGCCAGATCATCAGTTTCTGGGCTGGGCACAAGACCTCACTACGGCTACAAAACCGAAGTCTTAATTTTTCTTTTGGCTGAGTCATAATCAGCTTTTCTCTTCCGAAAGTAAATAGAGAAGGCAGGTAAGTAAATAGAGAGAGTCAGCTTCCACTTTCAACTCTCCAGGCACCAGTAGGATGTGAAACAGCAGGTAAGCTGCACTTCAACCGCTGTCTCTATTCCTTTGTATGCTGCGCTTGGGGGAATTGCCTTGTTTTCCCAGCTCTCTACTGAAATGAACTCACTCATGCCTGTATCGTGGTAGGGGCATGCAGAAGTGAAGCACGGGCTGCTGTGACTGCTGTCACAGGGGAAAGGGACGATTAACTTAAAAGTTCGACTGATCATCCGTTTGACACTCCCAACACATAATTTCTATACCCTTCTCTCCCACCAACAAAACACTGGAAGCTAAAACCTATCAAACAGAAGCTTGCGGGAAAGCACGCTGGGCCTTTCCTGGGGGTGAACTTCAGGAGAAAGCTGTTACTGCTGCTGCCCACCCACCCACGCTGCAGCTCAGCAATGCTAACACTGCCAAAGTGCCAGTCTTCAGATGGCCGTGTCCTGCACAGCAGCTCCCAGCACACCCAGGCAACACACAATTAAAATGTTTAAATCCCTGCTGGAGTCCTGACAGACTGAGCTGCAGAGCTGAGGAGCAGCTCAGATGGGACAGTAAGGATGAATACAGCGACAGACCAAGAAAGGCAATGGAGGAGGTGATGGGGAGAGGGGCCTGGGACTGGGCAAGCAAAGGGAGATGAGCCCGGTGGCAGGGAGAGGGTCGGTGTGCTGGGCTGCGAGCAGGGGTTTGAGCATACAGAAAGCGGCAGCTCTTGATGCAGTCTCTCAAGCATCATGCCTTTGAAAGGTCTGCTCACAGGTTAGATTTTAGGAAAAGGTTTGTGACTGTTCTTAATCTGAGCAAACATACTTGATTTGGGTGAAAATCCCTTCATTTCGGCCAAACCCACCAACCTCTTTCCTCTGAATGCAATTCAGTAGTTCAATAAAATCAGTTGAGGGGTTGGACTGAGTCACATTAACAAAATTGGATTCAATTTAGAGCAGGCACATTCCCACAGGCAGTAACTTTCTGTTAATGCCTTTCAAGATTAAATGTTTCTATGTTTCATGTCAAAATAAGGCTTCGTTTCAAAACTAACAGTGGTTGTTTCAAAGTCAAACAAATAAAGACTGTAAGAGCAAAACAAAACATTTCATATGGGGATGACTGAACTTCTGATATTTTTGTCTGCAAAGAAGAGCAAGGGAAGATGTTTTTCCTTCTTGATCTTTACAAATTTTCAGTGAATTAGTAAATCAGACATTCACACAGTTCCAGGGACCCTTCCACTGCTTTTTCAAACAAGCTACGGGGCCTGTCCAGAATATCTCCGAGGCGTTGGGAAGACTGCGCAAGGAAGCACAAACCTAGGGAGCCTGGCAGTGATAATGCATGAAGAGGTTGGAGGGCTGGATTTTTTACTTGCTTCTGGTCCAGGCTGAGGATGGCTCATGTTTTCCTAAACCTTGCTGGAGACAGCAGTAACAGAAGCTCAGCTCTGGGAAAGCAAAAAGCAAACGAGTGGAGATGATAAGCAGCAACCCAGCTCGGTGGGGAGGCTGTGGGGTGTTGGATGGAAAAACTGGCCCCTGGCTGAGCCCCAGGACAGTGCTCGGCCGTCACTCCCCCAGCTTCTCAGCAAGCCCAGGATGAAAGGAGAAGGGGCTGCCTTGGGTGCACGACGGGGATCCCCAGCCTGCTTTTCTTCATGGCATTTCCACCCTGCTCACCTTCTGTTGGATGGAGCTCAGAAATCATCTGCTAAGTAAACATGGGAAGGAAACTCCTACAGAGGAGCTTTTGACACAGAGCCACGGGGTTTCTAGCAGCACAGTGGGTTTGCAAACTGCCAAGTGAAAACAGCTCCTAGCAGGAGAAGCTGCTGCCCACCAGTTGAGCCAGCCAGGGGCAGGTCAGTGTTGCAGGCGCCAGCCATGCGCGTGGGCATCCTGTCCCCAGGGAGCAGAGGCAGGTCCAGGGACCGGTGCCCGACACGTGCCCACTCAAGCCTGTGGTCCTCTTGCAGCCTGCTTGTGAGTGCGTGGGCCACAGCATAGCGTGGCTGCTGTTGCAGCAGGCATTTACGATTTGGCTTGCTCACCACAAACTACACAAGAGAGGCTTTTTGCTTTTCTGAGTGGCGCAATGCTACAAACTCCAAAAAAACCCTGCGCTGGAATACCCCCAGAAGTGGCATAGGGGTTTGGTAACTCTTTTTTCCAAAGAATTTTCTTCACCACGTCCCTGCCTCCGTCCCAGGATCACAGATGGTCAGAGGAGAAAAGGGACACCCTGAGTTGCACCACTCCAGGAAGACCAAAGAGAGCCCTGCAGCTGCAGGACCCCACATGGACCCTCAGAGCCACGAGTGTCAGGAGGGTGAGCTGGGACTGATGCTCGCTGCTCCTCACAAAGCAAGCTCAGGGAGAGGTGAGCATCTCATTAAATGGACAGATAGCAGGTTTAAATGGAAAACAAGGACTTCTAGGATTTTTCCACGTAATAGGTAAATAACCCGTGGAAATCATTGCCATGGGAGGAAGCTAAAAGGTTGAATAAGCTCAGAAAGCAGCAGATTCACACAAGACAAATCCCTCACAAACTACTGAACACAAACAGAACACACTGCAGTCCCAACATGTAATGCATACCACGCTGGATGGACCTCTGAGCCCACTCAGCTTGTCCACTTGTCATACAAGGTTGAATGGAAAGGTAAATACTTTGAAAAATGGGTCCCCAGAGCTGAGTACCCAAACCACAGCACTGCAAGTCCAGGCTGCCTGCCCTTCTGTGCCGGTGTGGCCTGCGTGGGCAGGCTCACCGCAGTGTGCCAGGGCTGGCTGCCCCTGCGGCAGCACCAGCCACCCGCTGCCCTGCCAGAGGAGGAGATCCCCTCTTGCACAGCACATGATCAAGGGCAGGGAGTTGTGCAAGGCAGGGCATGAGAGGCTGCTCGCACAGCCCTGTTTCTGGTGCTTCCTAACGTTGGTTTTGCTGGTAAGGCAGTAGTTCTTCAAATGCACCGAGAAAATAAAATCAGCACTCGATGATGTAATGTGAAGGAAGTCAGGAGGGGGAAACTTTAAAAAACATCCATGCCTGAGGCTACGAGAATACAATTAGCACAGCCACCCTTGAGCAACGCCGCGGGGAGCAGAGACAGACCAGGGCATGTATGGGCAGTGCCCCTGCCTGCCTGGGGGGCTTTACCCCACAGCTAGGCTCTGCCCGGCAGGGAGTGCCAGGGAAGGCAGGAGCCGCCTCTCAGGGCCATTCGCCCTGCATGGCTCACACTGCGTAGCACACTGCCATTGCTGAGCTAATGGGCAGATCAGCACTGCCAAGGTCTTCGGAACCGGGTGTCTTGGCAGGCCCAGAACAGACACGTGGTTCCAAGCTGGGTGACATGCCACAGCAGGGCCATAGTTTCATTTTACCAGCGAGGGCAGAAGCAGAGAGAGGCAGGCTGCCAGATGTTGATGCAATATGAGATAGTGATTTGTAAAGCTTTCTGAAGGATTAGAAGGAGAAGAATTTCAGTGTCCGGGGGCTGGTGATGCAAGCCTCCCAGCCCTGGGCTGGGAAAGAATCACGCCAATGTTTCACAGCTTTCAGGATAATTTCTTCTTTCACATCTCAGTGGGCTGGGATCTCTGCCAGACAAGGAGTAGGATGGATGAGTAAACAAACAGCACTTCTCTTTCTTAAAGCAACCGGAAGGAAAGTGAAAGAGCTGAATGAGATGACTGCTCTTCTTCCCCCACTCCCTTCTCTCAGCTCTTTGCTATAACATGCTCTGGGTACACTGGTGTGCCCAGGGACTACCCCACACGCTCCATGGCATGCCCAAGGGCTCGGTGATTTCACATGAAAACCAGATCCCATCCTTCTCTACGTAACCTCCCACATCACTAGAAGAGACATTGCCCTATAATTGTCGCACGCCAGGAGCATCTGGATTTTGCAGAGGAGCCAAGTTCTGCTGTAACACAGACAGCATGTGAAAGAAAAGAAAAAAAAAAAAAAAAAGATGGGACAAGTCAGTAACTGAAGTAAATCCATCTAAACCAATAACCTGACCATTCTGCTAACAGAAATCCCTGCAGCTCCAGTAATGAATATGGGCCAAGCTGATATCATAGAATCATAAAATGGTTTGGGTTGGAAGGGACCTTTAAAAAGTCATCTAGTCCAACCCCCCTGCAACGAGCAGGGACATCTTCAACTAGATCAGGTTGCTCAGAGCCCCATCCAACCTGATCTTGAATGTTTCCAGGGATGGGGCATCTACCACCTCTCTGGGCAACCTGTGCCAGTGTTTCACCACCCCCATCATAAAAAATTTCTTCCTTATATCTAGTCTGAATCTACCCTCTTTCAGTTTAAAACCATTATTCCCTTGTCCTATTGCTACAGGCCCTACTAAAAAGTTTGCCGCCATCTTTCTTATAAGCCCCTTTTAAGTACTGAAAGGCCGCAATAAGATCTCCCCAAAGTCTTCTCTTCTCCAGGCTGAACAACCCCAACTCTCTCAGCCTTTCTTCACAGGAAAGGCGTTCCATCCCTCTGATCATTTTTGTGGCCTCCTCTGGACTCGCTCCAACAGCTCCATGTCTTTTCTGAACTGAGGACTCCAGAGCTGGACACAGTACTCCAGGTGAGGTTTCATCAGAGGGGCAGAATCACCTCCCTCAACCTGCTGGCCACCCTTCTTTTGATGCGGTTGGCTTCCTGGGCTGCGAGCGCACATTGCTGGCTCATGTCCAGCTTTTCGTACATCAGTACCCCCAAGTCCTTCTCGGCAGGGCTGCTCTCAATCCCTTCATCCCCCACCTGCATTGATACCAGGGGTTGCCCCGACCCAGGTGCAGGACCTTGCACTTGGCCCTGTTGAACCTCATGAGGTTCACATAGGCCTAGCTTACGTCCTGCTGCAGCCAAGGTGAACACTTCCCTACAGTGAGATCCCACGATTGATTCAGATTACTGTGCTATGTGAGGGGCTGGGTATAGAAGAACAAGAGTAGGCTTTGAAGCCTGGACACAAAACTAGGAGTGTTATGGAAGGGCAGGGTGAAGTTCAAATGATCTGGACATCTGGAGAGAGGATCTGAAAAAAGGAGATGCAATTCAGAAAGAAGAACAAGCAGGAATGAACTGCAATAGAAATGCAATAAGCAACAGTTTGGGAGAAAATTATCTGGGGGCTACAGTGTGCTGGGACAAGGCTGAAGATGACACTCACTGGAAAAGGCAGACATCATGGTGTACATGAAAGCTTGAAGACGTGTGTGGGAGGGCTGTGTCTAGTCCCAAATATCCCCCTTCCAGAAAGGGCATGAATCAGTCACACATAATCCAAAGGAAAACTGGGATATTTGGAGGTGTAGAAAACATCTCCCAAGAGTTCTGTTGTCCTCTGGACAGATTTCAGGTCTGTAAATGACTGATGCAAAGAGAAAAGAATAATCTGTTCTCTGCACTCATGGTGAATATGAAAGAGGCCACAGGCTTAATCTGGGAGCCCATGGGAGACTGAGGAGAAAATCCACATTTTTAAGGACAGTGGAGCCCTAGAACAGAGGGCCTTTCTGGGGTCTTTAAGAGCAGATTAGATAAATTCCTTTTAGGTATCATGCAAGTACCAGTGCTACTGCCATGGGATGAGGTGAGGGGGCAGAGGACCTCCCGGGGGCCTGCGATGCTTACAGCTGAAGGAGAGAACAAGCAGCAGCTTTCTGGGACAGCTTTACTGAGACTTTGAAAACAAACTCACCCATCTGTCTGCAAAACAATTGAGTCACACAGAGTTTCTGAGGCTGGTGCAGAACCACTGTGATTTTCTAGCTAAACTCCAGCACTCACTGGGTAAGGAGAACGCAAACATGAGACCAACCACTTCTCTATTTGGCCTCTTTAGAAGTCTTTGTGCTGTAATTAGAACTTTTTCACCTCGTCTCATTCACGCTGTTTCTGCTAACACTCACAGTCTCATGCTACAGCTCTCCAGCTTCCGCAGCAAGAGGAAGCAGAGCAGAGTATGAGGTTGCACTACCTTTTCCAACCCAAGTGACAACGGCTGAGGAATCGGGAAGGACTCTGGAGCCTTTTGGTCTAGACAAATCATCATTTTACTGCAGGGTTTCAGACAGAGAAGTATCGCCCTATCTGGAGTCCCCTCTGCTTGTGTTTCGGTTTGAATGCAGGACTTGGGCAAAGGGAATGAGTGGGCTCTGCAATGAAGACTCTCAATCCCTTCACAAAGTAGCATTTGCAACATAAGTCCCAAACTGTTACCCCTGCAGCCCTCCCCAAAGAGCACCAACAGCTTAGATGGCCCCGACACCCTTAGCTCTGAGCAAGCACTTCTGAGGGCCTGGAGCAGGTCTCCCTACGAGGCATGTCACGAAGTTTGGACTCGCATCCCTGGCCCAAAGGGCAACCCTTAGCCATTCTCTAACCACTGGCACACACTGAGAACACATTCAAAGATAATTAATGTTGCTCTATGGTTTCTCCATGTTTTACTCTCTTTCATTAGGCTGATGAAGACACTCAAGCCTTGTTGCAATATGGTGGTATCCAAACCACATAGTGTTGGCTACTGCCTTTGTGCTGCTTCCTTTGGTGAGATTTCTTCCTGTTATGGTTTCTGATAGCTTGCAAATCAGCTACTTTAACAGTAAGTGTTTATAGGCATTGTCACTGAAGGAAACAGAAGACTTAATCAGACAACAAGGGAAAGAAAGTGGCGAAATATAACTCCACCATCAGATTGTGTCTGACACGTCTTCACAGGAAAGAACTAGGAGAACAGAGTAGGTATAAAACAAAGCAATTGCTTTTCGTTCTTCCTACTGAATGGAAACTGGTCAGAGTTACAGGTTCCTCCTCTCCCTCAAACACATCTTTTATCTTGCTGCTGGGGGATATTTGTGGATACTGCCCAGCTCCAAGTTAGCACACCCCTCTCGCCAAGGGCTGCTCAGGGGGAAATAAGTATGGGGGAAGGGAGACAGCTCCCAGGGAAAGCTGGCATCATTTCATGGGCTCAGACTACGACAGACTCTCCCAAGCCCCCTCGGATCTATAGCGAAGTCCCTTCAAAAGCTCCCATTTCAGCTCCTGCACGGCTGCCATCCCTGCTGCACTCAGCAGTTTATGATTGCTGTGAGGAGAGCAAACTGAAGGAGCAAGTAGGAAGCCCAGAGACCTGCTAGGACACTTTCTTGGTTTAAGCCTAAAGGGAAACTGGTGAGGAAGCTTGAAATAAGATGGGATCCTCTCAAGCATCTCTCACTTTTACCTTTGGACTTACAGGGAAGAAAAAGAAACTCTAGTATCTGTGGTCATGGAGGAGCCTCAGCGATGAATGCAGATAATTCTGCAGAGAGCCTGGCCCAGTGGCTCTGAGAAGGGTGACCCAGGAGGGATGGACCCCAGTCTTCACACCAGTCTCACATTGCTACTTTAGTGGTAGTGATCTGGTCTCCTATGGAGAGGAGATGCAGGGCTGCTGTTCTTGCAGTTTGTTTTGGGTGACACCACTGTATCTCAGGGACCCTACGTGCTCAGTGCCAACTTAGAAGCAGGTACAAAGCAAGGCTTGCTTCTCCCTGCTTTTTAGAGGGGTAAAGCCTACAGCAGTGTGGAAGAGGCAGAACCTGCACCCCTGTTGCTTGTCCTGAACATAATTACTGTAGAGAACCTTTCTTCTTGGTTTTGTTGCATGTTCACTTCTACCTAGAAGAATAATCACAGCAGACTGGACACACTGCCCAAGGTGAGTGTGTGACCTGGCAAAACGCACGCTGCGTAACGGTTTGGGAGAAGCAGGAGGAACCAACCCAGTACAAACACCCCTCAAAGAAACAAAACACTAGTGTGTGTCAGAGACAGCCTAACCTCACCAACACAAGTGCCAACGACCAGCAAACGCTGGGTTCGCAGAACCTGCCACTCTGATCTGCCTGCACACATAATAGAGAACATGGGATTTCCCACCACTTGGCTGGGAAACACTGTGGTATGGGACCACTTATGCCTCTCACAAATTCATCATGGTAGCCCTATCAGCTGCATCAGAGGAGCGTGGTTATCTTTGGTGGAGCACCAGTGGCAGATCTGGCTTTTACAATGCCAAAATGCCCATAACTGGAAAATACAAAATGGAAAAGCGTCTGGGAGGGAAAGCAGAGGAAAGTTGGCACAGGAAAAGGAAGAGAAGGGTAGATGACACGTCATCTGTGGCATTTACATGTGACACCACCATCCTACTGCTGGTTAAGGGAGACCAAGAAGAAATGAACATCTCTGAGATGACAATGCAAAGATGGAAAGTGAAGGAGGCTACTGAAAGAGATGAGTGCAGGAGCAGAGGGGTGAGCTCAGAAGCGCAGCCCTGTTTTGTGAGCTGGTTTTCCTGATGCTCATACCTGGCACCAGTGAAAAGAAATGATGTGGTGGGAGAAGACACAGGGGACAGGTGAACTGCATGAAGCTGGGAGAATTGCAACAGCTTGTTCCTAGTTACAAATAAATGCAGTTTGTCAAAGGCCAGCATAATGCTCTCCCCTCTCCCTTTTCGCCATCTGCATATGCTGCACCTTGCAAATTTTGTGATACATTCATCTGCCAGCAGGTGGAAGGCAGGCCAGGAAGTGCATGCCTACCTTGCTCATGCAGCAGGGAGACACTTTGCTTGATGCAAAAAGGCAGCACACACCACCATCCCCTTTCCCTGTGTTCTCGGGAGCTTACCACGAACACAGGATGACTTTGCCATCTTGCAGTCAACACACAACCTCAACCGACAGCCAGCCTCTGCCTTAGCCCCTCTCGCACCTAGCAGCACAGCAAGGCGGTGAGGTCAGCATGGCCGGGGAGCCACACAAAACCCTGGGGCAGCCCTGCTGCTGGTGGGGAGGTGCCTGCAGCCCTGAACCTGCCCTGGCTCCATGGGATGGTGTAGGAGCAGTACTGATACCGTGCATCAGAAGAAATGCTCTTTGATCTCAGAACAAAAGCTCTGAAGATGAATAAGGAATCACAGCTTTTAGAAAACCAAAACCAGAAGCATATATTGTGCAATGGAACATTTCAAATGCAAAACATCCATCTGTGTTGGTAGGTTCCCTGGAGTTATAAGAGCCCGTTGGGGATGTCAGGTAGGAATTGGACTCAGCCCTCTTCCCACTCCTCCCATTCTCACAGCTCTCCTCAGAGGAAGGCACACTGCCCATCATCTCATGGCCTGGAGTTTCCTCCAGCCTTCTTCCAGGAGCTGCTGGCTTTGCTGGATTAAGGCTCAAATCACTGGTCACAACATCAACTACACAGAGGAAAACTTTCCATCTAAGGTCCCATTTATTATGCTTCACCCACCCCTGAGATCAGTCGCTATTCAGATCACACTGCTCACCAACATGGCAGCCAGAGGCCAAATGAAATATATGGATAGAAACTGAAGGCAGACAACACACCAGACTCGAGTCTTTAACAGAGTGTGCTTTGCCAAGGGAAAAACATAGATAGGAACATCACGAATTTGGTACAGCCCATAGTCCCCAGCTCAAGCACAGATATCTCTCCAATAGCTGTGCTCTGGGGGCAGCTTTTAGCCTGCTTCAGCAGGAGCAGCACCAACAGCTGCCAGGACAGGGTGCCAGTGCAGTCCGATCGCTTCCTTCACGCCTAATGCCAGGGATTCCCACTGGGGGACTCACCGCTGCGGTCCCTGCTGCGGCTCCACGCCAACCACAGAGCCCACGGCCCTGAGGCATAGGACTGACCAGTGCCCATGGGCTGCCCCGACAAGGCATCTTGCCACGGCTGCCTACTGCCATATCCCCAATGGCAGCTAATTTTTTCCAGTTTTGCCCATGGATTTTGTTGCCCCCCCCTCCCCCAAATGCTCAGTTTGAGGGAAATGAGGACAGCAGCAATGCCTGGACACACGGTGCAACAGATAGATCTGAAATTCAAATGAATCAATCCTTCTTTTTCTCTACTCTTGCAGACTGCAGTTGAAAATCCGCTAGGGCTTTTCTGTGCTTCTTAAGCCTCTCTTGGAAGCTGTGGCAACTGGAAACACGCCAGACTTCCCACAAACACACATAAAGAAAGGCCACAAAGTAAAGATGGGGCAACCTTTGTTGTCACTGAAAACAAACTGGTCAGGACATGGAAAACTTACTCCAGGGTTAAAGCAAACTTTATACTTATATCGGGTGGTGCTGTATTTGATGATGAAAAATGCACAGGCTTCTGTGACTGATGAGGCTTTGAAAAGCAGCTCCCCAGGGACAGGCTGTGAAGCACAGTCTGGTGTCTGAGTGAGAGGGGTTGGGATAAACACGCTAACAAAGGTCGTCACATAGCGTCAGGCAGGCTAACGGAAAGCTCCCGCCTGAATACGCGGCTGGTAAGTCTGCGAGTCCCAGTCTGTGCCTGAGCTGTGAAATTACCGCAAGTCCCCAGGGCCAGGCTTAGGCAGAGGAAATGAGGTTAGGACTGCACGGCAGTTGATCACATGAATTTCCCATTCTGCTTTAATCATCTTAACATATATTTCTTATTTTGAAATTGGCAAAGAGTCAAATGCCAATGCACTCCAACACAATGGAAATTCAAAAGCTAGAGTTAAACTGTGTGTATTTTGAGCTGCAACCCTGCTAGTGCAAAGCCTGTCAAACACTTGTCTTTTAAAGAAACCAGGGAAGGGAAGTGAGGCAGGCAAGAATCCTGCTCCTTCGTACAGAGCGCGGCTACTTCTACACTGGATTTGGATTTGTTTCCATCCCTTCCTAACAGGCTGTTAGGAGAAAGAAAGGACAGAAAAGGAAGGACAAGACCAGCATATGGTGGGCACCCTGTCAATAAGTACATTTGTTGCAAAATCATATTCCGAGAGCTGAGGCTATGTTTGAGCAGTGCCGAGAAATGAGGAAGAAAATGAGCCCAAATGTGGCAGTGATCGCATCCTCTGGTCTGCTGGGCTTAGTCTGAGTCTGTTTTTTAACAGGGGATAACATGATTAAACGCTGACTGAACAAAAACTGCTGGGGTCTGTAGGGAAAATACAGTTGAGATGCAGCCATAAATATTCTTGCAAATAAAATTAAAAAAAAGCCTTAATTTAAACAGTGCTTTTGCTGCTCCCAAGCCTGGCTGAGGCCGATGGGAACTGCAGAATAAAATGCTGCTGCTTGCTGACTCCTGCCAGGGCTTCTCCAGCCCTGCACAGGGCTTGCAGTGTCACCGGGATCCCAGCACGGTGCTGCAGCACTGGGGCTCTCTCCCTGCTATGCACCAGGCGGTATGTTTACAGATGACACGATGGAAAGGCAAATTTACAGTCTCTGGCCACAGTCCTTCAGTGCTGCCACACAAGCTACTGAATCCGTGCTTAACATGATATGATATGATTAATATAAAATAAATATAATACCAGCTGGACTCCACTTCCACCAAGTGAGATACCTGTTTGAGGTCTGGAAGTATTCAAGTCCAGCCCCTTATTGATCCTGTACAATTCCTCCCCTGTATGATCCTTCCCATTTTAACCCCGTATTCATCTAAGTAATTGGCATATTTTGGGTACCGGGACTGACATTTTCTCCCCCTGAGCTCTATTTGTGGTAGCAGTGATAATTTTTTGTTTGAACAAAATAAAGTGGTTGTTTTGCAGGCTAAAAAAAAAAAGTTGCTGAAATTGCTGTTGGTAGGTCTTTTCTTCTTGTGATATTTTCTTGTTTTGGGTTTGTTTTTTTTCTAATATACTTCTTTTCAGACCCTTTGCTGCCTCTGCACTATATAGGATGTCACAGGAAGTCTCATTTACATGCTTTACAATGAAGATCGCTTAGGTCTTTTTTTGTGGTCAAAACCAGGAGTTTAACAAGTGGCGAGCTTAGCGTCTGGGACTGTGGGGTTGGAGCTGCAGGCCGATGATGTTTTTGGGGTCAAAACGGAGCTTCTAAACCAACCTGCAGGAGTGCCCAGGGAGAAGCAGGCTCTCTGTCCATAAACAATCCCTGTTTGCAGCTGGCAGTATGTATTTGTCATACTGGCATTGCTACATTTCAGGTGACTTCAGGGTTTGGTCCAGCTCAGAGGAACAGCTGGATCATCAGGGGCTCTTCCACGCACAGCTTAAATGGACCAATTATTTAAGGGGCAGAGGAAAGGGGCTGATGCAGGGACAGTCATTTGCTATTCTCTAGTGTCATTCCAGGGCAGGGTGCAGAGGAAGGCATATATCATAGAGGTTAATAGATCTTCCTACACAGGCCAAGCGCTTAATTGTTTTTTTTAGGAAGGAGTTTGTGGAAAGTACCCTGTCTCCTTGACATTAGTCATGTGGAGTCACTACTACTAAGGCAGGCAGAAAACCTGTGTGGGCTGGGGGGGCCACAAGACAGTCACATTGAGGCTTTCCTTTCCCACAGCTTGCCCTGAACCTGCCCCAAAGTGTGCCCCGAGGGGCAAACAACCCTGCCAGGGGCCAGCCTTGAGCAGGCAGCTCGCTGCTGCTGCCTCCACCACTGCCCTCCCATGTTTGGCTTCTCTCTGAGTAACCCATCTTTCCTCTGAGAAGCTCCAGGTTTGACCGCAAAAAGCCAGGAGAGTAGTGGCCAGGGTGGTGAGTGGCTTTGGGCTGGCGATGGCGTGTCCCCCCGCACCAGCATGGCTGGGAGCTCCCCAGTAGCTCAGCAGTTTTCTGAAGGCAGCACAAGCAGGTTTCCCTCTGTCTCACCCTGAATTAAATGCGTGCTGAGGATCTGCTACCCCACCAAGTAAGAATTTGAAAGACGAAGTGGAGTATTAAACACAACGGTTCAGGTTTTTTAGTTTTGTTCTTGTGCCCCTTCCAAATTTCTGTTTCCATTCCACCCCCCTGCAACACACAGATATTTAACTTTGGTTCTGAGCAGCTGGAAGAGTTGACGCTTCTCCCATAGGTTGGGAAGAGGAGGGGGAAGAACAGAAGCAAGTCTAAAGCGTATAAAGGACATTTTCCATGCATCCCATCCCCAGCAAGGGAGCGCAGCGAGCTGGCAGAGACCTCTGACAACTTTGTGTGTCAGAATTTCTTTTTCAAATAAACACCAATAAAGAACACATTTTCATATTGAAAGAAAATTCAAAAGAATGTGCAGAACGTAAAAATAGAAACTACTTTCAAGGTTGACAGTTAAAGTTGTATTTCTTTTAGATGGTGGTTAGTTTTTTCCTGGTTTTTACTTGTCATGCCTATCTGCTTTTTCTTTCCTTTTGCTTTCTTTTGCCTCCCCCACACAAGTCCTAACTCACAATTTTGTTCCTACAATAAGGAATTCAAAAGTAGGTAAGAAAAAATAAAAAGGGCAAAACTAAAAATTATGTTAGGAAAAATTTGAAAATCAGCCAGCTCATTTCAAACTGCAAATTGAAAGCAAATTTACAAAATCCCAACTCTTTTCCTACTCTCCCTCCTTCTCCTCGAATGGCGTCCGTGTGGAAGTCAAGGCTGGTGGTTGCACACAACTGTTTCCATTTGCCGCTATGGCTATACTTGTGGCTCCACAGCAGTGCTTGCTTGCAGTCATATTTTCAAGTGTGTGTAGTTTCACTTTTACTGCATGAATCATGTCCTCAGGGAACTGCAGAAATGCCCTTCCATTATCAGTGCTCAGATCTGTGCTGTCCAAATGAGAAACAGATTTAATCTGGTGCCACCTTCTTAGCCATAAAAAACACTGGTACCTCTGGAGACAGAAGCAGATCGCACGCAGCCATCGGGAGGTTCCTATGCTTGCACCTCATCCCTTCACTTTGCATTTACTGTAGAGTTGTAAACTTGACTCCTTGCGTGATAGTCTGAGGTGCTTTTCGGAGCCCTTGCAGCCTGTTGCCAGAGTTTCATTTTGGTCATTCTGGGCCAGGAGCCAAATGAAAGTTCTCTGCCTCAGTTTCATGAGGAAATGCTAACTCATTGCCTCTTAGCCTGGGGTAGTGATGAAACACACTGTGGCTCCTCCTCTTGACTTTATTAGCATGGGGAAATCTCCAGCATATAATCGTGTCCATGCTCCGCTGTGGCAATAAGGACCTCGGGAATTCTGGCAATACCTTTTGCAACCGTGGTGCTGTTTGCATCCTCACCTCCAGCTGTCTCGAGGATAAGCATCATGGAAGCACCAAACTTGCTGGAGAATGGAAATATTCCACAGAAAAGGAAATTTGCGTGTTGTCAAGTGGCTTTTTATACTTTAATATTTGTTTTGATTATGATTTCAACCCTGGTGTCTGTAGTCTTCTGTTTGCTCCATCATAAGCAGGTAAGGACAAAGCAAAATTTCTAACTCTGAAGTATACAACCCATGTAGTATTCTTAAAGATTAACATTGCTGTGTTGATGCTATCAACTAACTGCAACCTAGTCATTCTTTCTCTTTTGGAGACAGCTAATGTTTTTACTTTCCAAGATTTCAGCTGATAACATTTCCATCAATTCCTTGGGTAAATGACTTCAGCATTTTGCTTTCATTTCCGTAAGTTAAAAAAAAAATCAGTTATTTCTCTTTTATTTCCTCTCCTGCACCAATGTTGTACACTGTCCTAACGTGATATCAAGTGCTGATGCTCTGCAAGGACAGGAGAGGCTGAGGAGTCCTGGTATTTTGGCAGGCATGAAGCCTTTTCACTCTTAATTTTACCAAGCGCTAATACAATCTAGCCCAAATAGCGGTTACTGAGTCAAGTTGTCTTCTGTGTTTCATTAGCCGATTTCAGTGGGCTTTTTCTGTCTATATCTGTATGTACGGTAATGAACCAAAATAGAGGGGTGAGCTAAGTGACTTACTTGCTGAAGGCCAGGGTTTTATTTTCTGGTTTCCAAACTGTGAATTAGTCTCCTGGAGGATCCAAGTGCTAGTCTGGGATGCTGGTTTACATATGCCACTCTGATGTAGCTCCCTCCAGTTCCAGTTCTGGGGAGGAAGGGGTCAAGGAAAAAGTCCCCTTCTGTTAAGAGGCAGGATGGCTTGTTGTCATGGTCTGCAAGCTTTTTGTGGCATAATGACACCAGGAACACCTCTGAGGACTGATCCTACAAGGCACTGATTGTTTTTGTAAAATATGAAAACTGCTAAATTCCCACAAGAGAGGAGCCTGCTCTGCACCTTACAGCAGTATCATTTAGCAGACAATATAAAAAAATTTTTTAAAAATTGCTTTGGTACTTTTAGTCCTGCTCCCACAGCCTTTCTCATCTATTTGGGAGCTGTGCAGCAGTAGCTCTGTGACCTGCAGTCACAAACTGCATCCCTCTGATGGCAATGAGCACATGGATACAGCCAGCATTTCACACAATATTCCACTCTTCCCTTTTTTTTCATACTGCAGAAAGTTGCTTTAGTAAGTGAAAGAATTGCCTTTAGTCCTGTTGATTCATATTAATTGGGGAAAGCAGGACCGGGTAATGAAAGCATTTCCCTGCAACAGAGCTGACAACCTCCCCAGCACTCAGGACAGCAACTTCCTAAGGAACAAATGAAGTTGTGCTTCAATAGAGATTTTAAGCATTTCAGAGCTTGCATCCATTAAGATGTGAGACAGAATTGGGTCCCTGTGCCTGTAAGTTGACCCCAGGTGTGCTTTTTATGGCAGAGACTGAGACAACATAGCTACTGTGTAGGAAGAGCATGACCTCCATACGCAAACACTGAGCCATGAGTCACAGGAATAGACTGAAATCTCTTGCCACTGACAGTTTACCACCCAGGCACCCACGGAACTGCCTCCTCCCCTTGGCTGGAAAGGCACTGGAAAGATGCTCTGACTAGCAGATCAGAAAGCACCACGCCTGTTGCCCTGAGCTAAGCACGGTGTAGCGGTTAAAGAGAAGTAGGCTTAAAAGTCAGAAGCTGTCCTCCCTGTTCTGCTTATCAGGTGTGATCTTGAGGGCATCCCTTCAGCCCTCCACGTTTCCTTCTCCCTCCCTGCACAAGGGCTACAAAGCCCAAGAGAGAGACTCCAAAGAAGAGGTGACAGCTGTCAGCACACCTTTGCCGCTCTCAGAGCAGAAAGTGCCACAGAAAAGCAGCATGTGTGAGCGTTGCAGTGCACAGCTACCACACAGCTCTACCATGCACCGAACCAGTGCTAAATTATTTCAAACTATGATGCACAGAATGAAAGGTTCATGGTTTTAATGAGGGTGAATTAGCACAACACTGTGCAGCTCCCCATGTGTATGCACCGGCTTTAAGTCAAGTCCTTGCCCACAGAGACATCACTTGTGACAATCCATGAGAGCTGAGTCCAGGGATGTAATGACAGTCCTGTCACCCGAGAGGAGCATAGACCTCCTCTAGGCACTGCTGATGGTTGTCTTTTTTATTTTGTGAAAATACCACCAAAAGGGATACAAAAAATGCTGATCTATTTTAAACATTTCAAACTTTGTTGGAAAACAACTGTTTTCTCATAACAAGTCATTGCTTGTGTTTGTTTGTAATGATGGATTAAAAGGTTATTTCCCTTCCTGGGAGAATGCTTTTGTGCTCTTGTAATGATAATGCTCCTCTGTTGAGCTCACTGATAGATGGAAAAATTGCAGCAGAAAACACTGACCAAGCACTGCTTATTTCCACAGGCACCAGGGTTGTGCTGGGCACACGGATCTTGTAAGTATGGACATGCTAGACTCGCTTTCTAGTTTTATCAGACTTGGCTGTGACAAAGATGACTGTCTCACAGCCCTCATGCCTGGTTACAACTGCTCCAAGGACAGGTGTGAGTTCTGATTGCAGAAATACAGGGCACTGTGGCCACAACAAATAGAGCTCTCCAGCTCTGCACCCAGGGCTGTCAGCCAGCAACCATCTCTCTCTGCCAGAATCAGCCACATGCACCTCCCTGAAAATGGCCAGTAAAATCAGCGTCACAAGGGTCTGATTTATTGCTGCCAAGTGTTAGGCATCAGTTCCCTAAGCTCAATATAGGGCAGTCCTAAAGTAATGCCCCATATACCAGCTTAGACCCTCAGAGAGATTTAATTAAATCAATGAAAAACTGCTGTATGCATAAAACTTCAGCTAATCACTGTTGTCTGTGTAAAACCCTAACCAGCCAGGAACCCCCCAGGCAGACACAGCGGCTGAAGGTACCGACCAGCACTGTGGCCTAAGCTGGGTATTCCTGTTATATGGTATTTGATCCATTCTGCACCGAGACCGCACCGCATTACGTACCACAGGTACACATGCCCTCATGGCATGCACAGTCTAACATTGCCGTGCGTTGCTGTCTCCTTGCCCAGTTTATCAGTGCACACAGCGAGGGGTACGACAGCTGCCACCCATCGTTAGCTTTAATGCTGACAGTGCAGAGAGAAGGGGGAAATCTGGGAAGATCCTGCAGGCTCAGCTCTCGTGAAGGACTATAGCCACAGCAGCCAGCAAGCAGGAGATTACTGTAACCACCTTCATCACCCTCAGATCTGGATGAAGTTCTGCCCATGAATTTTTCCTTATTAGAGACCAGCTCTGACCCAACTCTCAGCTGTGAAGGTTCCCCGTCTCCAGGGTGCTTTTGGCAGCTAACCTGTCCTGGCAGGGAGCCCCTCTAAGCCACCCATGGCCATGGGGGTCCTTCACAGCCTCTCCTGGCAGACTGAGACCCCTTCCTAGCACTTCTGAGGAGTTAGTAAACTCAAAAAGATAAATAATAATAATAAAAACAGCAATTTAAAAAAATAATAATCATGATAAAAAAAAAGTCAGGATGGGAGTAGGAAGTTAGATGTACCAATGGGAAACAGTAACAAAACATGCTAATGTACAGAACAAGGTTGTCCTTAAACATAATTAATCACCATGCCCATGTTGTCTGTGTTTTCCCTCAGTAAAAGAGTTTTCTACACTAAACTTTGAAGGTGCCATGAGCTGGGAATGGAACTTAGAGCACTGCGACGGATTTGTGCAGAAGGACCATGACCAGTACCTCATAATTGAGCAGAGTGGCAACTACTTCATCTATGCTCAGGTCTACCGCAAACAAGTTATGGAACAGTCTTTTACACTGATGCTGTGGAAAAAGCCAAACATCCTCCTCAACAAGGTTGTGGGACCAAAGATGGGAGATGGAAGTGGCACGGTAAATTTTGGGAGACCCTTTTTCCTGCAGAAGGGAGACAAGCTGTACTGTGAGGGCAATTCTCCTCTTGACTATATTCTGGCAGAGAATCAGACTTATTGGGGCCTGTATAAAATATAGCAGGATTCTGCTCTGAGTCAGCTCCTCCCTTATTTCCTCCAGGAAACCTTAGGACATGGATGAAGAGTCTGCAGTTTCTCTTTGTATGAAATTCAACTTGTTGGAGTCATGCCATAGTAGGCTGGTATCCTGCAGTGACAGAGCAAGGTGTAAAACAAAGTGAATAGCAAACTTTGGTAATAATGGATGACACCTGATCATCACGAAGTAAGAGAAGGATGCTTCTGGGAGGAAAAGTTCTTGATGCATTACTGGGTTGACTCTGAGATCCTGGAAAAACAAGTCACTATATTCAGTCTGTTCTGACCTGGGGAGGAGCTCTGCTCTGCAGCGGGTTGCATTTCAGAGCTGGTTACGTGTCAGTAACTTGGGTCCCTTTTAACAAAAGGTGCTATGTAAAGCTAAGGTATTCTATATCCTTCCTGCACAACCCGCCCATGAAGTGATGTGTCTAGAGCAGAGGGATGAAATAATTAAAAAACAGTCTGTGACAGAAGGAAAGCTTCTCAGCTCCATCCAGTCTTACCACTAGCAAGAGAAACACCACGTAGGAGCTTCCCCAGGAAAGCTGCATCTTCATGGGTAGTTCAGAGCACAAGGACCTTTCCAGTCAAGCACAAGCAGTGCTTCACCTCTGTGAATTCATATCAGCTCCCTGCCAAGGTCCAGACACGCATACCACAGTGAGTTTGTGGATCCAGCCAATGCAGCTGCTTTGCATCCAGCTGCCATAAAGGATGCATCACTGCTGGCTGAGTAGCACAGAAATGCAATGAAAGTTGCTGTATGTAAGCAGAGATTGCGGAGAAGCAAGAACGATAGAAAGATGCATATGAGGAGAGCGGGCACAGAAGGGAAAGCAGAGGATAGAGGGTTGCAGAACTGTTCCCAGCATTTTTTACTATGCTGTGTAGCAGGTGTTGAAGCACGGCAGGGCAGAGCAGACACAGTCCTAACACAAAATGGGGAAGGGCTGAGCATCCCTCCCTACCACCTCCACCCACAGGCACAGTTTCGATACCCAGCACAAAGCACAAGCCGTGCCAGTACTGCAGCAGGGAGGTGGGAAACATGAGCTAGCAGGGGAGCAGCAAACTCTTCACCTGCTTGGGGAATCAGCAGGTACTGAGGCGCTGCTCACTTCGAGGCCTTGGCTATCTGCTCTGCTTCCTGGGATGAGCATCGAATCACCTGCAGATCACAGAAAGGTCTCAAGACCTCAGCAAAGGCAAAGTGCTCTTGGAAAAGCAGACTGCTGTGGCTGCGTGACAGCTCAACTGCCCCATGGCGTGGTTCCTCTCCCTTGCCTGGGGCTCTGTGCTTTGCTTTTCTGCCACCCGGACCTTCATGAGTGAAAACTCCTCTACCATTCCTCAGACCATGTCACAGCCTTGTGGATGGATTTTCATGGGAAAGCAAAGCAACTGAGAAGCTGGCTGGAAATAAATAGCAATTTGGGGTGGGTTAGGGCAGTTAGGGGTGCTATTTGCTCTTACAATTTTATATTCTATATATTGTAACTCTAAAGAACCAAAAAACAACTTTTTGCAGAGATGTCTGCAGTCTTGTGTTTTGTTTCATACAAGCTGTTACCGATTAAAATTTTACTCTTGTTCTTACATTGCTTTGTTGATTTCCCTTAGTTAAAAAAAAAAAAATCTTACAAACCACAAGTGTATCTCACTTCTTTGATATGGACCGAGAAGACTGACTGACACATTTCTCTACCCTTCATCTACTTTCACTAAACTGCCTCTTCTGCTCCGAGAGATTGCCAGTATCAGCACAGAGTAAGATGCGTTTGAGCTGCTCAGTCCCGGGGCAGTGCCGAACTCGGTCCTCCCGCCAGCACAGAGGGGAGCTGCATGCGGCCCAGCCCCACGGGGATGGGGAGGAGGCGGGATGTCTGTACCCAGGGCAGCCCACACACCAAAGCACGTTAAGCCTTGATGCAGGCAGGAAAAGCAACAGGCAGGAGAGGCAAGTGATAAGGCTTCAGCGTTTGGCAGAAGCTGTTATGTCAAGACACACACATCACCACCCTCCCCATTTATTTTCCCAAAGACATAAAACAAGCCCAAAAGGGTCCACTGGGGATGAAGGACTACTTGTTCTACATGTCAGACCAGCAAAATCCCAGACCCTGCAACACCCTGGCCTGAAGAACTGGCTCCAAGACCCAGGCACCCAAAGCAGGGATGAAAGCAAAAGAAAAATGTGGAAATGCCACTGAAGTGAAACTGTCTGGAGGCCTCCTTGCTGCATGGGATGTTTTCAACATGCCCACCAAAAGGTGACTTGGAGCAGAGATGATGGATGGTCACAACAGTGCTTCCCTTGGCTTCTTATGCAAGCTGTTGTGCCTCCCATCCCTGCCCCGCACTTCAGAAATAAATAGGAAAATCTGCCTGTTTCTCTCTCTGAGCCAGGCTTTGCCCATGACATGCTCATAAAACTCTTCACACAATGGTACTCACATTCAGTGGGTCCAGCATCATGAATATCAAGAAATAACAAGAGCGCTCCAGCCCTTCCTCCCCAACCTGCCAGTGACTGAACTGTTTAGGTTCCTTAAAAATTCAGATGTGTCTCCTTGCCTTGCCCCTGGCATCTGGGAATGCGTAAGCAAACCCAAATGCCTCATGTTGGAAATCCTGTCTCTCTGAAAATTGTTACGCAGAATTATCAAATCAAATAGTAATTTACATTAAAAACTTTCTTTTTCTGACATTTTGAAATTATCACTTGCCACTTGGAGAGTGTTTTCACTGAGATGTGGGGTTATGAAAAAATAGTATATTTCTCTGTGCCATGATGCTTTTTAATTATATGTGCTTTCTAATCTACAAGAAGTATGATTTAAAGGAAAGTAAATGAATCATGAGGTTGACTGTATAAATAACTAGTCATGTGCCTTCAACCAGGAAAAAAATGCCCCCTTTTTTTTTTTACGGGACTCAGAGTTTCTGCTTTCCCAGAAGCTTAGTACACTGCACAGCCCCCCACAGGATCAGAGATGCAAATGGCCCTTGAAGTACAGAGTTCTGTCTTCAGAAATTAACAAAAGTGTGGTCCTATAAAAGTAATAATCAGATTTTTTTAAAAAATAAATACTTGAATACAAGTAACCACAATATATTCAGCAATTTTTCTGCTCAACAAACAGCCACAAGGCACCTATCATCACCACACCTCAGAACACTACACTCTCCATAGTCTATAGAGGTTTTTTGTTCTAGCATGATTTGAAAATTTAATTCAGACTTTCAGGCAAAAAGTGCCACAAAGCACATCAAAACCAGCAAGGCCTTTCCTCTAAGTAGGCATAGAGACACTTCTGATGATGTTGCACAGACACACATTGTTTAGAACACCACCATTACAGGGGCTTCTCAGGCTGCTCTGAAAATCACTACTGAGCCTGGCCAGTCAGATGGAGGAGCCAGCAGACCTCAGGGCAAAGCAGTCCCAGTTTTGAACTGCCCAAAGACACAGTGGTTTCTGCCTAAGCTGCCGATGTGTTGAGAGCATCCTATGTCAAGAGCCATCATCGTCTCTCTGAGGACAGGTGAGTGATACAACTTGCAGTAGTAGCGCCTGAAAGCCTGCCCCAGCACAGCTGCCACGCACTCTCTGCTCGTGCTGGTTAATAAACGTGCATTGAGAGTTTTTCTGTCCCCATTTCTGTCATGCAGAACCCTGTTCTGAAGATGAAGTACATGTTGCATAGTACATATGCATGTGTCTCAAAAACAAGGTAAACTTTCTGATTGGTGAAATGAGTGGACAATGCTGTTCCCTCTTCACAAACAGGGAGCCCAATCATGGAGGAAAGGTAAACGACAACCTCCAATTTGGGTTGCTTGAAGCAAACTACCTAAAGACCTGATTTTTCAGAGTAGCTTCTATTGTATAAGCAGAATTATCATTAATTTTGATTGTAACTTCCAGTGCTCAAGACTTCTGCAAATCAGTCCAATGAGGCAATGCAGCTTAGGACATTGGAGCTAAGCAAGCTGGCTTTGGTCCTGGCGGGAGGATGGCTACCTAAGCAGGGTGCTCTGAAATGCTTGAACAACATAACCTGTGCTTCCTGGGCTAGAATGAACTGTCCCGATTGAAATTTTCCAGGGAAAAAATTCACCCTGGTACAAAAACCCTGCACTAGCAATTTCAGCTGCAAAGATGATAAAGATGAGTGCATGGGAAGTTCAAAACTGCTGAAAACAGTCTCCCAAGACAACCAGTAGAGAAGTATTTTTGTTATTCCTATCCTTGCAGAGGGACAACTGCTTTTACAGTTATATTTCCCATAAATCCTCTTAGTGAGGCAGGGTCTTGTGGTGGTCTTATGCCTCTTGTTTCTCAACTGGGTGGAGATTTAGTTTAACTTGGGTGCAACCCAAAAGGCTGTAGGCACCAGGCTTCTGGTGACAAGTCACGCACCCTAGCTGAGGTGCAGCACTCAGGTGTCCTGCTCTCTTCTCCCAAGGTAGGGAAGGGTTTGCATCATGCCCAGCCTCTTCACCTCCCAGCACAGCAAAGGCTGCCCCACCATGTGAGGTGGCACTAGCGGATGCTAGGAATCATCCCCCATCCACATCCAGGTTTCTGTGTGCTCTGGTACCTCCTGATTTCAGGGTTCTACTGCGCTTGGCACTTCACTTCCACATAGAGCAAAAGACAGCCCGTGTCATCAGAGATTTTAGCCTATTAAGGAAATACATCTTAGAGGGGAAGAAAGTATTAGCACTTTAGAGATAGGGAAGAAAGGCATAGCAAGATGATGTGATTTCCCTAGGGTCACCAGAAGTCCAGACAAGCAGAGATGAGAACTGATCATGGGACTCAAGGGAAGGTATTAACCAAACATCCTCAGCGCCGACAGTAAAAGCGGTGGTAAGAGCACTAAGGAAATAAACCCAGAAAGTGCCACATGTGGATTCAACACTCAATTACTTTTTTCAAATTACTTTTGAAGAAAACAATATGATACATTCATAATACTCCAGAAACAGACAAAAAAAGCTTCCAAATGCCCGAGATGTGACGTGCAGAGTACGGCGGCATTAGCAGGCTGGCCAGCACAGTGCTCACCCACCGCTTCCTTTGGTCTCGTTGGGCACCTGCCTGTGCTGTGGATTCCTGGGCTTTCTCAAGCTGGGAAGCAGAAGCCCATTTCTGCTTCAGGTCTTTTGAAATAGGATTTTGTATTAAATGGCCCTCCCAGCATAAATTTGGTAAATCCCACCTTTCAGCTCATTTGAGATGAAAGAACACAACAGCATTTTTTTCCTTTGCCATACAACGCTAATCTGTGGAAAAGAAATTCTGATTTCGTGCCATCCCTACACAGAAAGATCCCATAGCACCTCAGCTCCCAGTGCCCACAGAGCAGTCACTGGGTACTGCTTGCATAGGCCTTACACACAACACAGAAAACACATTTGCTTTTGGCCCTTTTGATAAACAGCACAAGGGCTCAGCCACCGAATGGTGTTGGAGAAGCTGCCTCGTGGTATGGCCATGCTGCTGCAGAAGACAGTTGCTGATATGGGCCAGCACCCTGCCTACCTTTCTGGCAAACCTCTGAAGAAGTAGGAAGGAGTTGGAAGCAACACGTCCTGTCTTTGCAAAGTAAACAATTCACAGAAGAGCCACTGAAGGGAAGTCACAGGGGTATGACTCACTCCTGGTATAAAATCACAAAGTATTTTGTTACATGCTAGCATAGGAGGTGAAAGCTGGGTGCTGTTTCATCCTGCAATCCCAAACTCACTTCTTGCTATCAGAGGCAACACCTTGCCCCAGCTCCACCCTTGTAGGTTCCCTGGCACTCATCTTTCGTACTGGAAGGCTTTGGGTCATCTCAAGCCCTTCAAACATTTCCAACCTGAAATAAGGTCTGGCTGGTTAATGCCCTCTCCTCCATGTACAAGGCTTTTGCTCCCAGTGCTTCTTTCCCTCCCCTCATCTTAAGTCTCCTGCTGACAGCTCACTGCCATCTCTCCTCAAACAGTGCCACAAAACTTTCATCATGAGCCTTGTCAGTGGCTTTCACACAGCACCAGATACCAGAAATGCAGGTTTCAGTTAAAGGGTTTGCTCTTTTCCTGAGAGGTTTTGGAGGAAAAGTGAAAAAATAAAAAGAAACCAAAGGTATAAAAAAGTTCCAAGATAACAGAAACCGAGCATTTTGCTTCTGTTAATCTTCAGCTTTTATAGATGGTTTCACAATATTTGAGGTCTCAGTCAAAATTTTTGAATATTTGAGACTAACAATGATGGAAGATCAAGTAAACCGTTAAAAAAAAAACCCAAACAACTAACAACAGAGCTGTATGGAAACCATTATGGCATTGTCAACAAGCCTATAGTTTACTTAAGTGTTACATGCTGTAGACCATGTTATGAGATTTAACTTAGGAAAACCTATACAAACTTTTGAGACGCATGGAAGAAGTGTTGCATGACATGGGGAGGAGTATGACAGCAACTTCCCATTTTTGGCATTTTTGTGCTCATCTCAGCAGCCCATGAAGTTATAAAGAAGGTTTTGTTTCTTTTTCATGACCGGTATTTGTCTCAAATTCTTTCAAATGTGAGTCAAAACTGTACAGCTGGAGCTGAATCCCGGGAAGAGCTTTCAAATTCCGGATCTAAAGCTGATCCCTGAACTTGCAGCTCAGGGATGATTAATACCACTGGCTTTTGATGACCATCAGGTTCAAATTTTAAAAATATTTTCAGATCAAGTTAATTGTATTTGAAGCCCTTCTCCTGAAGGGTCATTGTAAACTTTAAAGGCAAAATTTCTCTCCAATATCAAGAATATCCAATATATTTTCCCATAGGAAAGGGAGGGACCCTCCTAGGCGTTCCCTTCACATGCAGCAAGTCTACACCCATGGTAAGTGAAGTGAAGCAGGGACAGGTACTCTCTATACGAGGAAGACCAAACACCTAAGCAGCCTCTGAGCTGTGAGTCAAGAAAAGGCCTTTGAATGGACGAGGAAGCAAATCATACACCAGTGAACCCTGACAGGCCTCTGCAGCCCCTTTTTATAAAATTAGGCAGCTTTCTTTGAGTACTGAAGTCTTTAACCTGAGAACGGGTCAGAATGGCCGCAGGGCAGCTCTTCAAACTCTGCCTTTCTGCAAGTCTCCAACGCAGCTCATCTTGCACCTTTTCTTTCCTCCTTCATTAGCCAGATCAGGGCCATAAGTGGAAATGCAGCTCACAGCACCTGAAGAACTAGCCATTCATTTAAGCATCTGCCTAAACAGCAGAGCTGAAATTTAAGTATGTGTTTAAGTACTTTTCTGAAAAAAGACTATGGGAAAACTAGTGGGGATGGAAACCAGGGGTGAATCTGTAGCAGTAAGTTTTGTTTGGCACAACCCTTTTCAAGAAAAAGCTGCAAAATCTTACAGTGCATAGTGAGGAACTAGAGGTGGCTGAATCCTTTCCCCTTTGGGCATGGGGACTATGGCAGCTGCAGCTTGAATCTCCTCTTTCTTTCAATATTTGCTTTTCAGGAGAAGGGATAGTAACTCAGAACTTACTTCCCATGTATTGCCAGTATTTCCAGCCCTCACTGGATGGGTATAGCCACACAGCTTAATAAGTAGTGAGATGAACAAAGCTTACTGCTTCCACACCCTGGATTTTGTGCTTGGATTATCTAGTGTTGAAAACAGACACAGCTCTGAGAGAAGCCCTTCAGGACCTGGAGCTCACACTGTCCCGTGTGGTGGGGTTCAACTGTTCCCTGATCTCTCTTGACTCATCAGCCCACCCATGTCAAAACTGTAGTCATTTGAGATGATTCTCCTTTCCTATTCAGCTGATACTAGCTGTGCAAAATAGGTGGAGGACTAAGCATGGGTACAGAGTATACACAGATGCGTGCAGAGAAACAGCCTGATCTCAGACTCTTCCTAACCATAAGGAATTAAACTTAAGTGGCTTTTCCACATAACTGCTGTTGAAATCTTTCCTGGAAGTTTGACACTTTTATAATCTTTTTATTCTCAGTGTATGCCTTTTGGTCTGATGTTCCCCTTTATATGGGAAAGATGACAATTTATAGTAGCTTAGTCGTCACTTAGGCCATGAAGAAACACATCACAAGATCAAATTTGGTGTTCTAGAACAACACTTACCAAAATCTATTATTCAGCCACGTGCTTTATGATGTACTCTTCTGTTCTGTTTTTTTGGTATGGGATTTTATTTTGCAGTTCAGGCAAAACTGTATGGTAGACTGAAGTGAAAATAACCATCTTCATACACTGTATGTCAGAATAATCTCTCAAGACAATAGCAGACAAAAGATACGAAATCTTTACAACGTTTAGGAACCATGCACAGGTCACCTATCAGTGGGAACAGGAAATTATCTGTCTATTATTAAACATAATGCTCTGGGAAGCCTGCATTGCAGTCTGAAGATTGATGAACATTAATAGCAAAGTTCACATCAATTTCAGAATTAATTCCTTTTGTTGCTCTGTGTCTGCAACAAAAACCTTACAAGGAATTGTCATCTCACTGTCCGGAAAAGCTCTGTATGACTCGGAAGACTTCAAATGACCTGTAGTCACTCTGCTCCAGCCCTCCCACTCACAATCATGTTTATATTCTCCCATACTTATATTCCCTTTGTATTCGTACACTAATATATGTCCTATCTACCTTAACAATGTCTCAAGCCCATGCCATGGAGCTGCTATGCGCTATCCCGCTTTGTCCCAGTGCCACTGGAAGAACAGCTCAGTTTACTGATGAACACACCAGAGACAGATCCAGAGAAGTCAGCTAACAGCCAGCTTCACTTTCCTCTCACTGCAGATAATTGTCTAGACAAGAATCTAAGTTGGAAATCAGACTGGGCAAAGAACTGAAGCCCCTCTGCAATGAGCTTTTCCTGCCACTGGATAAAGAACAGATCTTGTTTCTCTCCTACTTGATGGACTTCAGTGCTCTACGTGGGATGCTGTGATATTGCCTGGCAGTAGTAGCAGATACCCAGGACACTCCAGTAAAAAGCTTGCATCCTCTCTGGAAGGACCCAACCAACATTCAGGGATAAGAAACCTTTCTTTGATTCTCATCCCTCAGTTAGGATGTTCCACAAAGCATGTGCTTAGATGAAGCTGCTACATCAGACAACAGAGGTACAAGCTGTTAGATGAGCCTCAAAAGAATCTCAGTCCTGCTTATCCCCTCTCTTGGATGGAGCCTCTACCTCCAAGATGGGCCAATACCTGCATAAGATCAGCAGAGACGACAAAACCATTTTGACAAAGCACTGAAAAAAACCCCACCCTAGAGAGCCTATCTACAGCAGAATTTGATCCAAATCGCTATGGATTTTGTTTATTATGGACACGAAAATGCTTTCAAGACTTTCATGCTCCAGGGAGGACTTCCAAACCCTGCTGGGCTGGAGCTAGCCAGGTACAGACCTCAATCCTGACACAGCTGGGCTACTGAGAAGGAAAAAAAAGATATCAAGAAATCAGAACATATATATACATACCATAGAATCATTAAGGTTGGAAAAGACCTCTAAGATCATCGAGTCCAACCATCAACCCAATAGCACTGTGCCCACTAAACCATGTCCCTAAGCGCCTCATCCACACGTCTTTTAAATACCTCCAGGGATGGTGACTCCACCACTTCCCTGGGCAGCCTGTTCCAAGGCCTGACCACTCTTTCAGTAATGAAATTTCTCCTTATATCCAATCTAAACCTACCTTGGTGCAACTTGAGGCTATTTCCTCTCGTTCTATCGCTTGTTACTTGGGAGAAGAGACCAACCCCCACCTCGCTACAACCTCCTTTCAGGTAGTTGCAGAGCACGACGAGGTCTCCCCTCAGCCTCCTCTTCTCCAGGCTGAACACCCCCAGTTCCCTCAGCGGCTCCTCATAAGACTTGTGCTCCAGGCCCTTCACCAGCTTCGTTGCCCTTCTCTGGACATGCTCCAGCACCTCCATGTCCTTCTTGTAGTGAGGGGCCCAAAACTGAACACAGGATTCGAGGTGCGGCCTCACCAG
>VZTQ01001835.1:87253-110236 GCA_013400755.1 Pelecanoides urinatrix
GCCCTCAAGATGAACCTTTCCATAATCTTCCCTGGCTCTGACGTCAGGCTGACCGGCCTGTAGTTCCCCGGATCCTCCTTCCGGCCCTTCTTGTAGATGGACATCACATTGGCAAGCCTCCAGTCGTCCAGGACCTCCCCAGTTAACCAGGACTGCTGGTAAATGATGGAGAGTGGCTTGGCAAGCTCCTCCCCCAGCTGCCTCAGTATCCTGAGGTGGATCCCATCCAGCCCCATAGACTTGTAAGCATCAAGGTCATTAACTGCTTCCTGTTGGATTATGAGGGGTTTATCCTGCTCACCATCCCTGTCTTCCAGCTCAGGGGGCTGAGTACCCTGAGGATAACTGGTCTGACTATTAAAGATTGAGGCAAAGAAGGCGTTAAGTACCTCAGCCTTATCCTTGTCCTCAGTGGCAGTGTTCCCCCCCCACATCCAATAAAGGATGGAGATTCTCCTTGGCTCTCTTTTTGACATTAATACACTTGTAAAAACATTTTTTGTCTCTTACGACAGTGGCCAGGTTGAGTTCTAGATGGGCTTTTGCCCAGGCTGGCTTAGAAAATCAATTATCATCAGTATAAGTGAAACAATTTGTTTTCACTATTGATGAAAAGATATAAGGAAATATTTTCCCAGCTGTCAACATGCTTGTATGTATGCTTTTTAAATATTATTTTTGTTTATGTGCTGAAATTCAGATAGTTACCAACAGCCTTGGCTTTGAAAACACAAGCCCGATTATATACTATTATTATTTGGTGAGGAAATCCTTATAAACAGTTTATCTTTAACTGTTTATACTAACTCTTCTGTAAGTGGGCGAGACCGAGGACATAAATCCAGTACAGTAACATACCATGCTTAATCATCTGTCCTTTTAATATGTGGGGGCTGAGGACACCACTGGGCCCTTAGCAGTGATCATCTTAAGCTTTGTGTTGACAGTTGATTTGGATAACTTTAATATGAGCAGGGATTTAAGTATGCCTCTGAGGACAAAGGCTTGACTAACTGTTTGCTATTAACTATTAAATAATGGTTTAATTGTTACTGTTAATTAGATAAGCAAAGAAATACAATAAAAATATGGTTCGGATTGCTTTGATATTATTTCCTGGAATTCTATTAGGGTCCTGCAGCCCTCCATGCATCCCAAAACACAGGACAACAGAGCTGTCCTGGCTCTGCCCCGATGAACTCGGGACAGATGCTATTAACATAAGATCAGAACAGAGACATTTCTTCAGTGTGCTCAGAAAACTACTATTCCATTAGTGGAATTCACCTGCATACTTCATCTTAGCTCTGCCCGTTGGGTAAGCAGGTAGTTGAGGTCTCACTCGGTTAGGTCTACCTGCTCACTTGGCTACTTATGGCATTGGTGGGACAGTTCCTGATGTGCCTGGAGGGAGCCTGCTTTGTGGGCAGTCTTTCCCTTGCATAGCACACATGAAGCCACCTGGTTACTCTACCACTAGCTGTTTATTAATGCAGTTTGAGTGAAAGGGCCTGTGGTACCTGGGACTGCATAAACATGAACTCTCTGCCCCAAATTCTTTGCGAGCTGAACTGCTGTAAGTACAGAAAATGAGAATTCACATTCCAGCTTGCAGGGAAACAAAGTGCAAAGTAGTTAAGTGATTAGCATGAAGTCAGATGATCCTGGGAGAGATCTGGGATTACAGTACCTCTGCCTGATTCCTGAACCAGGACTTTAACGATATGATGATGGCTTTTCATGCTCTGTCCCCCTTCCCCTCAAAAATCTAGATAACATGATTCTTTATCTCGCTTGTTTGGAGATGGAGAAAAATATGGGGACATGCAAAGAATGTGGATGTCCAATTTTCAGGTGTAGCCAGGAATATGCGAAGCTGTGATCCCTACAGCACCCTGTATCTGGATAAGTCAAAAATCCCTTTTGTATAATACTAAGCAACAAAGGCCACATCTTCCACAGAGCATGAGTTTCCTGCCACCCGCTGTGACATTCAGAACTGGCAGAATGGGAATTTCAAGCTGCTTTGAGAAGACCCAAATCCCTTGTGATAAAGACATTCAGATGATTTGTCCCTTCAGAGCAGTGCTTGGGTCTCCTTTTCATCTCTGTGTTACCATTATGCCCCTTTGTGCACTGTCTGTTGGGGCTGTGTGTTTGGAATAAGAAGTCAGTGTTTCCCAGTTTTTCTTCCTACTTAAGTATATATCTGGGTCTGTTTCCACCTGGCTGAACTATACGAACAAAGCAGATAAACAGGAATTCTGTAACTCTACCTCATACTTTATCCTAGGAAAATAATTTAAAGCAGACAAATCATTTCTTCTGAATGCCTCTGGCTGTTCCACACTGGCAACAAAAATGCCCATAGATGAGGAAAATGCACTGAACTGGAGATGTGCCTTCTTGGGGCTTTCCTGTTCACCTTTTGCCATGGGTTATGGAGGTGACTGCGTGCCCTTTCCAAAGCGGAGGTGATAGCAAAAGAGAACCGCTGCTGGCTTTTACTGCAGGCAGAGTTAGCTGCTGTCTCTTCACTTGGCCAAAATTTTTTTCTATTAAGATGCTCAAAATATTTACCAGATGAAGCCCACTGGAGAAACTGGCACTCAGAAGGCAGGTCCTCCTCTGCCCCGGGACTGCCAGGGAGCAATGCAGCGTTGTGCTGAGTACTGTCCAGACTGGGCCACCCTGGGCACAAACCCAAGCAGAGCTTGGGGCACCTCCAGTTTGGAAGCAGACTCTCCCTCCCTGCACTGCAGGAGACTGCATAAAAAGAGTTTCAGGGTCCACTTTGGGATTTTGACACCTTATTTCTCTTTAATTAATGCTTCAGGACCCAAGTCCTGTTTTGCCTCTCTTCCTTCACCATTAACAGAGAGGCATAAAGAAAACATTTTAAAAGACAGTATTTTCATGTCATCAGCTCAAGTATTCAAAGTTTAAGGAAATATCAGAATGTAAACAGCTTTGTAAATACTAATTATAATTCTAGCTATTTGTGTGTGTGTGCACCACCATATGCCATGGCACATTCTCACAGCACCAGGTCTCATTTTCTGCACAGCAAATACACCCATTAGGGGTGGATCTGATCCTTTAAGAAAGGAAGATCTAGTCTGTCTAAATTCTGTTGTATTTGCTACAGAAATTGGGATATACATGGGGCAGACTGCAAGCTGACAGACAATAGCCTCACAGATAGATGGCTTAAGGATGATGAGATCATTTTACTTTTGTCCCTCCTTCTGCCGACAGCATATTTGTGTGAGGTTAAGCAACTAACAAAAACCAAACCTTTATAAAAGTAGCTGCTAATTGTACATTCCTCATTCCCTGACTTGAGATGCTGGACTCTGATTTTTAGAGCTACAAGTATCCATAGCTGCACGTTAAATGAAAAGGTCATTTTGCACTCTTAACAAAAAAAACCAAACCAAACCAAACACCCCACAACCAAAAAAAAACCACATGAAGGAACATCATCATCCTTGTCCTGAAGAAGGCAAGGTCCTGGAACATGCAAACACGGAGCGAGAATATGATCAGTGAATAAAAGCTTGCCCTGATTTCTGTATACACGGAACCAAGCCAAAGCTGCAGAGGCAGCGATAAGGCTGCGTTTCCTGCTTCGTGAATGCTTGACCAATCAATCTGTACAGTAATTTAACAACACAGGTGCAGTCTGGGGTATTTAGCAGAGATTTCTGCTTTGCTTTTGATGTAAGGACAGTGGCCATTGCTAATCTTAATTTTCAGTTCTTTTGCAGCATAGCTAGTATTAATATTAATTTGACATATTTTACAAAGACTCTTATGGTGCACAAAGACCTGCTTACTCAGCTTTTATAAACAAGAGAAGAATCAAGTCTCAGATTTATCTCCAATACTGAGCAGCAAGGATATTTTCTTTTCCAGAGGAAATGGATAGGTTACAATTTAATTATCATGTCCAAAAATTTCTTGCTATACATACTTCTCTTTGACTACACATCCGTTATCTGCTGTGAGCTACCGTAAGTCCATTAAGCAATGCTGTTCCACCAGCATCCTAGTTCCTGTGTGGCCCCACACGCTGTCCAGTGCTTCCAGCTATTGGGTTTTGGACTATTTGCAGTTCTGCACTAATAGCTATATTTAACGAGGTCTCTTTCTAAAACAACCATACTTGTGCTCTTTCTCTTTAGCTCTAAATGCACACATTAATTCATATACAAAGTAAAGACCCAGTCTTAGAGTCTACCTTCTCTTAAACTCCTGGTATTCAGACATCTAAAATTAGACTAAATTTTAAGTCCAAATGCTTAACACACACACACACACACCCCAATGCCAAACCAAACAAACCCCTGCCCCTGCCCTGTCTTCTCTTCAATTTTCAGAAGAGCTGGTCTCCCACCATCAGGTGGATGTCTGTGATCACAACCCCTGAGAAATCAGACTCAAAGCATCTCAGTTATTCAGAAGAATAAGATACTCAAAGAAACAGACCCACAAGCCCTCAATATCACGTTTAGATATTGGCTCACAGAGGTTCCTCATTCAGCATTGCTCTCTTTGCAAGCAGGTGATGGTGTGGAGGTACGGGCAGGGAGTTACCCATGCAAGTAACCAGACCTGTCTATACAGTGCATTGTACAAGCATGACTGCTCCAGTATTGGAGTCCCACACAACTGATAGAGGATTTTTAAGAGAAAGCTGTTATCCCAATTTTATAGGAAGCAAGGAAGGTCCAGCAGGGCATAAATAATTTGTCTAAGGTTATTACAAAGTGGTTTTGCTACATGTTTTTCTGACTCTCAGACCAATACAGGGACAGAGTAAAAGCTCCATATAGCAACCAGTGACCAACAGCAGCTACTTAAGCTTCATCCCATCACCTTTCCTACACCTTCCTGCTAAGGAGATGCTGTGATGCACGAGCAGAGGAAACGTGCTTGTTCCTCCCACATCAAACATAAAGCCACATGATTTGTTTAGCTTTTCTGCTGTGACCTTACCTCTGGTGGGTGCTTCTCTGGTACTGAGCAGCCCCTACCCACCTGGCAGGCTCTAGAAGTGCTTAAAAAAGGACATGATTGTTCCTCAGATTTTTTTTTTTCTTACCAGCCTCGTTGTATTTTACATGTAACCTGCCAGAATTCAAGAGCCTATTTTCCTCATTTGACCTCGGTTTTTGAAGAATGCCATGTGGCTGCCAATACCAATCTTGCCTGGCCACTCAGCCAGCTGCCTCCTTCAGCTCCTCCTTGGCTGTGGATGGGTGGTACATGCTGGCTCAGAGTCTCCAATACGGGGCATAAACCATTCTTCCTAGAAAGGTTAACTCTCCTACTGCATCTTTTATCACTGTTTTTCTGACAAGCTTCCTCATTCTTATGTAGTTTCCCTTTCTGAAGCTGACTACATTTGTGAGTGTGGAGGGTTTTTTTCTTTCATCTTTGATGCCTCCAGCAGGGACGCTGAGAGTGCAATCCAACGGCGATTACAGCCTTGGGGACCATGTCTGATACACAGGGAGCAAGAAAGGGACTCCACTGCCTCTTGCAGGCTTCCTTGCTAGCTCTTCCAGGAAGCCACCACTAATTGCATTTCAAAATTTCTTATGTACACCATGTCTTGATGTGACACTTGCCCATCTGTGGGTGTGGGGAAAAGGGAGAGGTGGTGGAAGTCTCCCATTACAATTGTGTTTCCTGCCCTTGCAGCCTCTGTGACCTCTCTTGGTATATCACAGGCAATATTGTTATCCTGGTGGGCACTCGTTAACACAGACCCTAAACTATACTTTTACTGTCTGGGCCTGGAATTTTAATTCATGGGATTCTGTGGTACTGCTGAAATCATTAGCTCATTCACCTGATTTGAGTCTAAATTGACTTCTATATGTATTTTAAAGAAATATAAAATACATACTCTTTATTATATAATATAAATATATCTACCTTACTTCTTCCTCAGCAGAAGATCACACTCTGTCTCTCCTCTCTACTTTTTGTCATGGTGTTAACAGAAATACCACTGACTATCTTTTATCCATCAAGTTTCTGATACACATAGCATGACCACATCTAGCCTAGAAATGGTTGCACCGCTGTTTTGATTTTCTTTTCAGTACGTCATTTAAACAGAACTTGGTTGGTCCTGTCTGTTTTTCTTTTCCTTTTAGATTGTTGCTGTCCTCCACCCTTTCCTCACAGACACAGAACTTCTGTGGCTTCATCAGTCATGGCTGTGTCATCTTGAAACTTGTGTGCTTTGCTCCCTGAGAATTTTCCCCTGCTCTTTGGTTTGAAAGGCTCACTGATGACACCTTTCTGGATCTGAAGTGGCAGCTGTCCATTTCACTTGTAGTTTAAATGGAGTCCGTCCTTTTGACATAGGCTTCCTCTAGTCCAAAAATACCCCCAGTCCCTGGTCAAGCAGAATCCTTCCTCCTCAAACCATTTGCTCTGCCAGATGTCAAAATTTCACCTCCCTTCTTCCCTGGACCAGCCCTACAGGGATCATTTCAAAGAATGCTGCCACAGATCAAGAAACCTGGGGGGGAGGGGGAAAATCCACTGATAATCCTTTACACTAGCAAGGCCAGGTTGGACAGGACTCTGAGCAGCCTGATCTAGTTGAAGATGTCCCTGCCCACAGCAGGGAGCTTGGACTAAATGATCCTTAAAGGTCCCTTCCAACCCAGACTGTTCTATGATTCTATGATAAACTGGGGTTTAATGTTCTTTTTCTTCAATAAACAAAGACCATAGCAATCTGAAACAACTAAGTGTGGATGTACTACTCAAACACACCATGGCTATGAGTCACAAACATGGTACTGCAGCACCAAAAGGGATAACTTTTGGAGCATGACTGCCAATGACAACAGGGACTGGATTTTTGATCCCTGCAGGTTCTCATCTAGAGTGGACAGGGTGTGCAAGCCAGGAAGAGTTACTCCTGTGGGGAAGCTTTCTGCTTGCAGCCCACCATTTGCATGAACATTAGAACAGGTATTCTTTCAATTGGCTGCATTTCATTTACGTCTGAGTTCTTGTTCTGAGAAGAAATTTACTGCTTAGAGCACACAGAAAAATTAGCAACTTCAGCAAGATACCCTGTGTGGATCCCATTTCAGATCCTGTTGAGATAGGATTCGTGACGTTCCTCCTTTCACTATCATATGGCTTCTCTGAAACTACATATGAGAATCAGTGACCATGAAAACTTCACAAATGATCAGCTCCTTTGGCTTATGAAAGTCTATGACCAAAATAGATAACAGCATCAAAGCAGCATAACAAGTGACAGACACACACACACACAAACAGGACTGAAAAACGTACTACACTTCAAACACAGAATGCTTTCTATGTTTAAAACTCAGGGTTTAGGTTTGTTCGGCATGAAAATGTCTCAAATACTTCAAACCCTGTAATGTAATGACTAAGACTATGATTGCAGGACAACACATAAAAGGGATGAAATAAAAAAAAAAAACCAACCTATGTACAAAACTGAAGCTTATAGGAGATCACCTTGTACTTTTAAGCCTTTTCAGAGCATTTGTTTGGTTTTATTCTATTTTAAAAAGGCTGGTGGCTCTGAAACAACATCAGGCGGACATGACCAAATTCACTGTTCCACCTTGCCTTTTATGGCTCAAATCCACCAAATACGAATTACCAATGTTAAAGTTTAAATGTACTTAAATAAGATTTTAGTTAGTTTTAGGCACGGGGTATTTGAAATAGTAGCAATGCATTATCCTAAAATGTCATTTTGGCTAGTAACAAAGGTATCCTCAAGGAGATGTGGCAGATCCTGATGAAACAATAATGGTTTTATCCATCCCTACAACTGCTATTCCCACAGGCCAAGAGCTGGTTTCTGAATCAGCAAGAAACTTGCCCCAGGAGAAGTTTATTGCATCTGTGTCCTGTGTGTGGCTCAAAGCTTTCTTCTCAGTACTGCTGGCCACAGACAGAGAGAGAACACTTGACTAGGGACCATCACCCAGACGATGTGAAAAATCCTCTTTCTAGCTGGTGAGACAACTCTTTTCAAGACCGAAGATTTAGATTTAAAAAACCCCCATGGCTTTTAATGTGTAGGACCAGGTTCTCACCCAACAGTCTCAGAAGAGCTGTAATAACTTATATAGGCTGACATCTCCTTAATTTATAAAGCTTTCAGGTGAATGTAGGGAAATATCCTTCCCTGCTGTTGAAGATTGCTGAGGGATATACTGGTTATGTCTCTGCACCTGGTTGCAGACATTTATATTTCCACCCCATTTCCAGCCCAGCACCATCCCTGGCCTTCTTTGCAAGGCAGGGTACAGTGCTGGTCAGCTGGAGACCTGTATGGAGCAAATGCGTGACACTCACATAGGCATGCCCTCAGTGACCTATCCAGCAGAGCTAATGTGTCTGGGAAGCAGACTCATTTCTCTTTCATTGTCATCATACCTTCATTAAGCTCTCTCATACCTGCACATTGCTGGAGCCCTTCCAGGTTTCCAGCTTGCTTTGCTCATTGGGACCATCTGATTTGTGCAGGAACCAGTACGCATTTCTGCATGTGATTCAGGGTACCCTAGGACAGGAGGAAGAGATGCAGGGAAAGAGAGCAGCAGAAATAACTTGTAGGAGAGAACAGGTAGCAGACTTGGGCATATCTTCAGAATGAGAATAGGGAAGAGACTTTTTTCCCCATTAGAGAAGGGAAAGCTTAGGCAGTTGCAACAGGCTTTGTAAGGACCTTCCTAAGGACACTCAGCTCATTAGTATGCCAGACTTTAGAAAAAAGGGTTAAAAAAGTGCATATCTTTCAGGGTGGTTAGTAGTCTTTTACAGCTGCAGCATATTATACAACAAAGATCCCAGAAACATTTGTGTAGTTCAAAACTGTAACAGTAGGCCACATTTGGACTTTTTCATTGCCTAAGGGAGTCTAAACTTAATGTCTTCTTGGTGGAGGCACTATGGTAGGCCTTAGAGGGTCCTCATGGTAGCAGGGTGGGCTTCAGGGGTGGCTTCTGCAAGAAGAGATCAGGAGCTGGGCCTATGTTGGACAGAGCCCGTTCCAGCCATCTCCAAAACAGACCCACCACTGGCCAAAGCTGAGCCCATCAGCAATGCTGGTGGTACCTCTGTGATAACATATTTAAGAAAGGGTAAAAAATGCTGTGCAGCAGCTGCGAGAGAGAGGAGTGAGAAAAATGTGAGGGGGCCCTGAAAACACCAAGGTCAGAGAAGAAGGAGGGGAGGAGGTGCTCCAGGTGCCAGAGGAGAGACTCCCCTTCAGCCCATGGTGAAGTGGGTTGTCCGCCTGCAGCCCATGGAGGACCCCACACCAGAGCAGGTAGATGTGTCGTGAAGGAAGCTGCAAGCCCATGGAGAGGGACCCATGCAGGAGAAGGTTTTCTGGCAGGAATTCTGGCCTGTGAGGGACCCATGCCAGAGCAGTCTGTTCCCGAAGGACTATACCCTGTGGAAAGGAGGCAGGCTAGAGCAGTTCTTCAAGAGCTGCAGCCCGTGGGAAGGGCCCACGATGGAGAAGTTCATGAAGCACTGCAGCCCTTGGGAGGGACCCCATGCTGGAGGAGAAGGGGAACAGTGTGAGGAGGAAGGAGTGGCAGAGGCGAGGTGTTATGAACTGACCACAACCCTCATTCCCTGTCCCCCTGCACACTTTGGGGAGGACGTAGAACAGTCAGGAGTGAAGCTGAGCTCGGGAAAAAGAGGAGCAGGAGGAAAGTTTTTTAAATTTTGTTTTTATTTCTCACTATCGTACTCTGGTTTGTATGTGACAGTAATTGGCGAGTGATCTCCCTGTCCTTACCTTGACCCATGAGCTCTTTTATCTTATTTTCTCCTCATGTCCTGCTGAGGATGGGGACTGAGAGCACAGCAGGGTAGGCACCTGGCAGACAGCCAAGATTAACCCACCAGAGTCAGCAAAATGCACACAAATCCTTAATCAGAACTGCAATATTTTCCCTTATCTGAACAATGAGATAATTCAAGTCACAGGAAATCATGTTCTCTCCTTTTCTGTTTCCTTTTTGTATCTATGAGAGACTTGTCTTACACTTCAGCATATGGAAAGGTCACATCCAATGGGGATAAGACAATGAAGAAATATATATTTAAAAATTTTAGCAACATCTTGATAGAAGCCTATAGGAGGGCTGGAATTTTCTGTGTCTGGTCATGCTCATCTGCATTATTGCACAACAGTCCTGCGCAATTTGTTATGATTATTTTTAAACTGTGCCAACTATTTCAGATACTGCAATAAGGCCATTAGTCATAGAAAGGCACGTGTAAATAGACTTTGTAAGTATGTACAATAAAACATGAGGACAATAATTCAATCATACTCTTAATCATCTGCTTAAATAAGTGAAATGCTGTTTTTTCTCTTGAAGTCTGTATTCGACAGGTTAGCAAGTTGCTGCATTTGGGAAAGCACTCTGAGTACAAACTACAAATCTCCAGGATAGTGACAAAGTTCCTCAGGGTATAATTTAATTTCATAATTTTTTTTTTTTTTAACCCATGTGAAATAAGTCATTTGCACAGGGGTTTATAAAACAATAACAAAGTAGGAATACACAGTACATTTCAGCATTGCTTCTGATGTTCTCTTTCTCAGGAAATAGACAGCAAGAAAGGGAAATCTTTCAAATGGAAAGACCACACGTGATGAAAGCAGGAGCTGAATGTGCTCCCTATGTAGTTACATTACATCTTTAACAGACTGAAGTCCTCCCCTTTTCTACCATTTCCAGATGATGAGTTTCCAAGAAACAGCAGCCATTCCTACTATTAGCTAAGAGCGGGCTCTGCCTTGTGTTACTGAAGTTTGTTGTAAGTTACCAGCTAAGAGATGTTCAGAAACAAAAAATGTTTTCTATTTGCTAGGCAATAGAAGGAAATTTATCAGGTGAAACTCCCTGCTGGTGGTTGGAAGAAGGCTATGCTCCACACTACCGTCACTGCCAGTCTCAGAGAAAAAATCCTTTTCTCTTCTGAAATGTGGCCATCTGCTAACCCAGAAGTGCATGAGTAAGGCAGACCACTGAGCACTAGAGCATCTGATACCAGAAAAAGACCCAGCAAACCTCATGCAGTCTCTTGACTGCAGTTGTCACCCACATCTGATACTTTATAGAAAGGCAAAAACCCCAGATGCAGAATTCAGCTTGCACCAGGGAGAAAACAAATACTTCCTGATCTCAGTAGATAACACACAGAATCCCAGAGCAGTATCAGTATGTCAATATTACCAAAGATTAACAACTGTTAAATACTCTCCATCCCTTTCTTACCACGACTAACACTACTGGTAATCCAAGGAGTTGTAGCATTAAAATTTCCATCCCTTATTCTAAGATTACCCTCGGATAATCTCCTCCTTTAACTCCATGTAACGGCAATCCCACAAGTCATGCAGAAAGCTGTTCAGAATGGTTACAAAGCTTTTAACAATTTTCAACTTAATCTATTCATAATTAACTAATTTTGGAGTCAGAATTAACCTTAAACTGAAGTAATCTCCGTCTTTATATGTTTATAGAGAAACTTGGCATATTTTCCAAATCTACTATCTGCCAGGTTAAACAAAAAACTCTCCACTCTTTTTTTCATAGGAATGAATCTCTGAAGGCTGACCTGGCCATCCTATGAATCCTTTTGCTCCTCTCCAGTTTATTTATTTTCTTTTAAACATCAGGGATCAGAACTGTACCCAATACTCCAAATATGGTCTTAAAAACAGCTTCTACAATTACACTAATGCTTCTTTGTCTCTATTAGGAATTTAAAGTCTGATGCATCCCACAGCCTTACAAGGCTTTATTACAATTGAGTCACACTGACAACGCAATCCTTCTCTCTCCTACTCCACTCTGTCTCAGGAACAACTTCCCAGGGTATTGCAAAAGTTCTTGCTCCTTTTCTCTTAAAAAGCAACCATGCACTTCATGTACTGCTTTCAATCCTCAGTTCAAAAGGTCATCTAATTATTTTCCTGTAAGAAAAAACAGTCCTCCACAATAATGATATTAATGCCAGCTGTATCATCTGCTAACTTCATGGCCAAATATCTATATAACCAAGGAATGTATTAAATAGGGTCCGTCCTAGCTTCAATACTCCTGGCGTCTCTCTTTAGCTTAGTCCATTTTTAACTTGTAATTTCCATTATCATTTCCACCATGAAAGAGAAGGTCCTTATGGGATTATAGATCAGTGTTTTACTTGACTCTTGATTACGTCCATGGCATTACCCTTTTTAAGAAGCTAGTTATCTTCTAACAAAATATATTAAATTACTTTGAAAATGACTGACTCTCTGTGTGTGTGAAGATTTTATCTTTATCCCCTTCCACTGCCTTCCCACCCTCAGCCATCCTTCCTCTTGCCTGTCAAGACTTGATACTTTTGGCAGGAAATTAGGAAACATATACATTTCTGGGCTTTTTTTTTTTTCCCCGCCCCATTTTTGAAGATAAGCCCTGTATCTGCCACTTCTCTGTTTCCAAATTTACAGATTAATAAAAAAATCTCTTCAAACCCTTCTACAATTTCATGTGCCAATTCTTTTAATAGCCAAGGAAAAAGCTTAGTTGGGGACCATCGTGTTTTCATACTGATTAGCCTAAATTTTGCTTCCACTCCAGATACTGAATTTCCCTTACCACATTCAAATTTTTACTACAGACTCTGACATTAACCTTATATATCATCCTTACTGAAAACTGAGTTAAGGCATTAATTCAGTTTTTGGGCCATACCTCAACCTATGCAAGTTCTTTTAAGTATAGCATCTCCACTTCCTCCACAGCTGTTCTTCTGTTTATGAGGCTGAAAATTTTCCCTTCACTACTTGTTGTATTTCCATGTTTCATTTCAACTTTTTATCCATGACTAGGCTATGGGACATGGGCTCCTTAGATAGCCATGCTATCTTTGCATTCCATGAGTTTCTAGATTTACCCTTGCTTGAGGTGTTTGCTTAGCTAGA
Source organism: Pelecanoides urinatrix (assembly GCA_013400755.1). NCBI lineage: Eukaryota > Metazoa > Chordata > Aves > Procellariiformes > Procellariidae > Pelecanoides > Pelecanoides urinatrix. Next base: position 100,278 of record VZTQ01001835.1, read on the forward strand.
GAGATCCATTACTGTTCTTTAATGGTAATTTCTTACTTCATGAAAATGAAGGTCAAGCTTCATTTCCTATGCCCCGTCTTCACATTCAGATACTGTCACTTCAGTTTCAAGGTCAGCCAGCTGTTTCTGTATGCCATCCTAACCAACCTTTTATTGTACTGACAATACCTCCTATTTGTGCCAGAATTTTCCTCTCCACCTGCCATCTACATGTAATGGCCAGCATCCAGAGTCTTTCCAGAATTTGCATGAGCAGTAGATCTAAGTCTTGGTCTACCTGGACTTCAGTAAAGTCTTTGACACTGTCTCCCACAGCATTCTCCTAGAGAAGCTGGTGGCTCATGGCTTAGACAGGTACACTCTTCACTGGGTAAAAAAACTGGCTGGATGGCCAAGCCCAGAGAGTTGTGGTGAACAGAGTTAAACCCAGTTGGCGGCCAGTCACGAGCAGTGTTCCCCAGGGCTCAGTTTTGGGGCCAGTCTTGTTCAATACCTTTATCAACGATCTGGATGAGGGGATCGAGTGCTCCCTCAGTAAGTTTGCAGAGGACACCAAGCTGGGCAGGAGTGTTGATCTGCTGGAGGGTAGGAAGGCTCTGCAGAGGGACCTGGACAGGCTGGATCGNAGACGTGTGGATGAGGCACTTAGAGAAATGGTTTAGTGGGCACGGTGCTATTGGGTTGATGGTTTGACTCGATGATCTTAGAGGTCTTTTCCAACCTTAATGATTCTATTCTATTCTAAGTTAGACTAAATTTGTTATGATAGACCAAAGCAATATTAACCTCACCATAGCTATTCTCAGCAAGCCACCTCTCTCACTAAAACAAAGAGCTGTTTCTCACATGTGTACAACATTGTCAATCAGTTCTGAATGAGCATGTCTGGTTTCAATCTCAACACATCCAGGAGAAACAATGAGGTTCACATTCAACAGTCCAAAAGCATATCTGGATGCAAAAATAGTTTGGGGTTAGGACTTCATAGATCCTTGCTGAAACTAATCTCTCCCTTAAATCAGGACTCATCTTTACCCTCTTGTTTGTGTTTTTGTTGAATTTGTGATTGCTCCCTAACATTATTCTAAAATAATTTATTAAAAGGTAGTGTATAATACAACAAAGAAACTAGATAATTTTGTAGCCCTAGTATTTTTAGCGAACATGATGATAAACCACAAAGCAGTCACTTCTACCAGTGAAGCACTTTTCTCTATTTTACATTGCTCAGGTTGGTACAGCACTAGCACCAAACTAGTGTCACAGCTTCCTGCTTCCAGAACAGTCTGAACAAAGTTAGCCTGTACTATGTCAAAAACTACATCTCATGCACAGGCTGCATAACACAGCTGCTCCACACCTTGCCAAACAACAAATTCCTTTTCCAAGACAAGCAGCTGCTTATCTTTAATGCTTTACACATTATCTCGGCCTCCAGCCACAAAACTGCTACTGCAAGTTGGAAATGTACCTGGCAGGCTATGGGGAAAGACAGAACAAGACAGGAGCATCCACATGTGCAAACAGAAGCGGTGGGCCCAAGGGAAGAGTTTTGAGTCTGGCAGCTCAATGGCAGCAGTGAGGCAGCGATGGGAAGCAGTGCCCCAGCTCCTAGCTGTGAGTGCCCCAGAGCCCCACATAGCTCACATCAAGCTCTCTGTGCTCGGAGGTCCTGCGAAACAGACTGAACCTGCTTCTACTGCAATCGGTGCACAGGTTACCCAGCTCTCACTGCCTCACCTGAAAGACCAAACTGATGGAACGCTCGCTTTTTATTTATAAATTCAGGAAGTTTAGCTGCATTTTTTTTTTCACTTGCATCAAAAATCTCAGCAGAGAACATCAAAGATCTTAGGCTGATCAGCCCAAACTCTGTGTGGCTACAATATACACAGTCTTCCACCCACCCCTCTGTGGGCATTGAGTCCAGGGCTCGTAGCAGCACCCTTACCGAGATAAGGAAATAAGCACTTTAATGGCAGGCCAATGCAGATACTGTCTGCTGGCACATGCTGACATTAGTTTCAGAAGTCATGGAACTTTCCAGAGATCAAGCATTAGAAATGTACAAAAACACTGCACAGCAACAGTTTGGAGGTCATGAAAACCCTATGAGCAAAGTATTAGAAGTACCTCCGTTCTGGGAAAGAAACCCTGGATGTTTTCTCCTGTCTTGAAGGCTAATGCCAAAAGGGGATGTGAAAAACAGTGACTCTGTTTTGGGAAGGAAGATCTTGGGTGGGAAGATTTAAGTCACATTCATGGTATTCCAATTATGCCCACACAAAGCGAAGAACTTTGGCAGCAGTTTCAGAGGAAAAAAAAATGCAGGAAGTCAATAGTTTTGAGACTATCTCATTCTGAAATTGGGAATTAGGAAGGTTGAAGAAGGAAACTTCATGAACTACCCCTCTCAAGTTAGCTCTCCAACGAAGGTCAGAGAGAGACCACAAGGCCCCGAGATCTTTCCACCCCATGAAGAGCAAGATTTCTGCCCTGTTTCCTTCAGTCATCTTGCTGATTTTGCACACCCACCTTTCACACCTCACAACAGATCTGCAGTCCATCACAGCCCTTGGGAAGGACATATGTAATTTCTGATGCCATTCTCAACCTGTCCATATTTCAGTTGTTCAGTTTTGACAGTCCCCTGCTCTATGCCAGTTGTGTACCCATCAGGACTTGGATCTGTACAGGATTTTTGTTTACTTCACACCTATACTGCATCTCACACAGGGTCCCAACCTCAGCTAGGACATCCTGGCATCACTGTAGCTTGAATGCTACTAGTAAATTCCTCCTTAATAAGCCCTGGTTTTCAGTCTTGGCCAGACAGTGAGGCCCAGCAATGGAGTTGAAGACTAGAGTGCTTTCAGAGAAGAACTAATGGAGTGTCAGGGCACACCAAACTCCATCAGCTCAGACCTAGAATGATCTACTCATCTGCTGTATTGCCCATGACTTTCACCACACCTATTCCTTGGACTGCAGCTGCTGCCTTACTTCCCTGGCTTCTCTTACCCCCTTCTAGATATTAACACTTGCCATTTCACTTGTCTCCTCCTTTTCATCCCCTTCTGATCCCCACCTAATGTTTTCCAAAGCACTATGGAAACACCAACTCATTCTTGTACTCCTGCCTCCCTTTTTTCAAAGGGCAACTGTGACATCTCCAGCTTCACTGATCTAACCGCAGATAAATGCTGCCATTCAAGCCAGGATGGTGGAAGAAAAACTGAGCACATGGACACAGGTAGCACAGAGGAGCTAGAAATGGCTGTATCCCTTTGGACAGTAAGAGTCCTTCACTAGCAAGCTATATCCCTAATGCCACTGCAGCTGTGCTTTGTCACCCCAGGCTGCACTCACTGCAGCATTAATGAGAGTGCAGAAGACCCTCGTTCCCTGGTAATTCTGTGCATCAACCTGATACTACAGGTTTCTGCTATTATTCAGTTCTAGGAAACCTCTCAGGGCAGCAAGTTTGCCTAGAGAATTGATTCCGAACAACATCACCCACTACATCCCCAAGGCTTTATGTTCTTCTCAACACGCTAGGGAAATCCCTTGGCAGAGGACCGGGAAAACACGAAGACAACTTCTCCAATCTTCTGATTCCCTTCTATTCACTTGGCTGACTGCTCCCACCATCTGCATTTCTAATGCTCACAGCCAGAGACAGCTACAATCCCAAAGGCAGGAGGACTGTACTTCTTAGATGGGAGATTCAACATGGCTCTTCTCAGCTTAAGCAATGCAAGAACTTGCAGTCTTTTTGAATCAATGAAAGATAGATAATAAAAAGAAATAAAGCATCCAAGCACAAGGAATGTAGAACATAAATACTCTATTAGCTGCAGATTGTGGCAGGTATCAGACACCTGATGCTTGACACAGTCAGCTTGGCTCAGTCTTTGTGACTGAAGTTCTAAATACCAATCCTCTTCACTCATGGATTTGAATGAAGATGGTATGACTGCTACCTACCAGCCATCTTTGGCAGCAGACTCTTTTTGAACCTAGAGGAGATGGACAGACAGAAAGAAGGGTTAGGGAGAGCAGCCTCATCTCCTCATTTCCCACACGTGGTATTTGCGACTCAAAAGTCCCAGGACAAATCTTAGCTTTGCTGTTTAGACAGCACAAGCAGGTGCTCGGCTGCTTGCAAGTTTGGGGCAAGACAGGTGTCCCCAGGGACATTGCCCCCATTCCCCTGCATTTCTGCCCAGGACTGTACCCAGAGAGCATGACCTGGCCTCTGAATGTGGCAGCATAGAGCTGCTGCCAGGCTCAGCTTAACAGCCAAGGCACAAATATGGAGAAGTAGTGGCAGAAAGCAGAAGTGTGTCTCCCACTTCCCACTGCAGACCTCCTTCCTTATCACACAAGAACAGGAATGCCTGCCCTGGAAAGTGGACATTTGGAGAACTGCAGATGTGAGATGAACCACCCACACACACTCTGACAGTTTTACCACCAACAGAAAAACCACCTCCACCCTGACTTCAACACTTTTCTACCATCACTTCTCTCACAATGGGACAAAAGCCAGCTGGACACATTTATTCTCCAAGGACTGTTATTTAATAGAGGACCATTTGTTGCAATTCAGACCTGCACTGTAACCTGGCTCCAGCAGCGATCCCAGAGCAAGGCTGCTGGTACTTGCTCCACCCGCAAGCACCAAAGAAAAGAGTGTATCAGTGTATTAAACCACACGCCACCTTCACATGTATCTGTCAGTAGTGGCCTTCACAAGGGAAAGGAGATGGCGTTCAAGTGATGATTTCTATGATTCACAGGTAATAACACAAAAACACTTAAGGTAGGATTAGTGTCCCCTACCATTTGATACCTGATAGCTGCTCAGCCTAACTGGTCATCTAAGTTCTCACTAAACAACAGGGAGAGGTAAGTATCCAGAGAAAGCTGTCTATCTCTGAAACCCATTCATTTAGTTTAGGGTGAGAGAAATAATCCTCTGGAGATGACTTACTTTCTTCACTGACTACAGAGGAAGCCTAGAAGCAACCAGTGCCTAGAAGTCTGAAAGAAGGCATGATGACTTGCACTCCTGGAAGTCTCTGGCAGCATAACTGTCCCCGGTCAAGCGATGCTGCAGCTAAGGGGTAACTTCCATTTTGACAAAGATGGCGGCAAAACTGTAGGAAGCTCTATCAAAGGAGCTCTGCAGATGGCCTTCGGTGCAGTATAAAAACCTGACATCTAAAAAATGTCAGCTCCATATGAAAGCGCAATGTTGTTCCACAGGAAAGCTCGTGGGATGAGTGTCAAAAAGCTTGGAAACCACTGGCCTAGTCACTGCATGGAACTGGGAAAATTTGCAATCAGTTTCTTACCAATTACTGGGCACTTTGGCGGCGATCATGACATTGATGTGTTTTGGAGTAAATTATTAACTCCTGGAACAACTTATTGGGGAAGGTGATGAATGGTCCATCTGGTGCTTTTTCATCCAAGACTTGCTTACTCAACAAATACTTGATTAATATAAGCATAAGCTGTGAGTTTGTAACAAGTCCCTCTTAATACCAAAAGACTCTGCTTTTCATAATTAGCCATCACTCTGGCTGAGCAACATTTTGCCATACAGGGTGTTTCAAAATCCCCACTCAAGCTGTTGTGGAATAAACAGCTGTTTAGACTAAAAGTCCCAAGACTCATTCAGATCCATTTTTTAAATACAAACAATGCTGAAAGCCAAAGCCCAAGACCAAGGTACATTGGTCTTAATGTTAACTGCAAAGAACAAAACAAGAAATTTTCTAAGACTTATGGATGGATTCCAGCACAGACGCTTCATATTTGCCACTGTCCTTTCTGCAGTCAATGAAAAAAGTTACAAGATACATCAAACCCAGAGACAAATTGAAAATAGAAACTGAGACATGAAGTATGCAGAAACCTGAAGAGGACCTATTATGTAATTATTGTTATTGGCACAGGAGAAACTGAAATAGATTATGTCAAATACAAGAAACTGCAAAGTGCTCCTTCATACACAGACAACTGTAAGTCGTACCAGAAGGAAATTTAAGCAGGATAAGTAAGCAGCAGACGTACCACACAATAGTATGGGTGGGCGTCATGACATGAAAGAGGATGCCCAGTTGTAACATGAGCATGTTGCAACTTGTTCTGAAATCAATGCAGTTACACTGAGGAAAATGAACAGCTTTTGCCCAGTGTAGAAATCAGATTTGTGCTCTGCAGCCCACCCCTAACACTTAATTTAACAATTCTCAAGATACTTCCTGCTGCTAAAAATACTCATGTTGAAGTGACAGCAGAGTAAAAAGAATTAGGAGATTCTTAAAGAAATAGCAAGCCATATCCATTCTACAGAGCAGCAGTGCTTTCCTTTCTGCCTAGGGAAAGGGTTACCTGGAGGGTGATCTGCACCTCTGTGGGAGGGCATCACACTGCACAACTCTGCCTTTACTTCTTTCAGTGCTGTATGTGGGGAAACCAGCTGCTTTGCGCCAAGTCCCATTCATCCTTCCCCATGGCAGAGGTTCTGCCTGTCTGAATGCTGCTGCAATGAGGACAAGGCAAACAGCCTTCCTCTCCCAATGAGTTCAGATCTGCCTGCAGCTGTAGACCGTCCCCAAGCCCCCTCAAAAAGTCAGAAGGAAGGATGCATAATGAATTGGATGTTGTAGACTAGAAAGTGATGACATTATTATAAACATCAAAGACACGAGCATATTGTCAGCAGCAGGATTGTTATTCAAACAGACAGAAATCAAAAAAGGCAACCAGAACAACCAATTAATAGAAGGACTTAGAGTCTGAATAAAATGGGACTGTTTACACAGGAAAAGAGGTGGCCTTTATTGACAGAACAATAAATAGATGGGAGAAAGCAGACTAGGAACCTCTCTGTTCTCCCTCTTGCAAATAAAGGGGAGATATATAGAAAAAGATGACAACATATGCAAAACTGTTGAAAGAAAATGCTCCATCATACAGTGCAGAACTGAGGACGGAGCCCCTGATCTCCAAAGTGCCATGTAAAGGGCCAGGTGTGGAGAAGGAGCAGTGCATTTGGTGTCAGGAGTGTGCTGTGAAGGCTCTATGCCATGCTCACTCCCTCTGTCCTCCCCCCAGAACTAATGTCCCCTTTCTCCTGGCTGTTCTGGTCCTATGTGGATAATAGTTCTCTCCCCCTTCAGGACAGCTTCTCTCCCCAGCACCCACTCCTCCACCCAAGGCTCCTCTCCTGTCCTCATACTAAAGAGCATTTGGGATTGAAAGCCCTCAAGAGAGGATTTAAAGTATTGGGAGCCAGGTCATAAGGTTGTGTTAATAGCTTTCTGCCTCCTCTCATACTGCAGATTTTCTTCCCATCCTATAAGCACATGTCATCTAAGAGAAGGAAGACTGAAAAATCAAAAAATGCCAAAGCACCCATGGACATTCTGTGGTGACCCCCCAAGCACTGCTCAGCTGCCTGTCTGGAAAGCATCACGGCCAGCAAGAGCAGCAGTATGCAGGAAATCTGTCCCATTCATTTCATTGCCAAATTGCAAGTTTGAAGCTGAAAAAGAATTCTTTTGTCATAGATGTCAGAAGACCCTTTGAGAGTAGCAGAGTAGTACATTATCTGGCTAATTAAAAGCCTCCTATAAACAAAAACAGGAAAAAAACAGGAAAAAATATCACACACACTTAGCTTCTTTAGCTGAGCACACTGATAGCTAGTTTTCACTAATACTTTTGATGCCTGAATCACTTTGGCCATATCTCTGTAAAGAACAGGTCTTCCTCAGAGGTGTTCCCAAATAGTTTAGTGCTTACTGCGTTAGTGGCTGTGTCATCATGTCTGTGACCTCCAAAACACGTCTCAACCACATGCCATTCACACACAAGGGTCTAGCTTGCTTAAAACGCCAGGGCAGAATTTGAACACTGATCTCCTGGGAAAACTGGATCCACATTCAAAACTATAGTCCTTATTATTCTGTGGTCAATACAACCTCATCTATACTATTAAAACCCTGGTAGTCACCAGGTGCATTATCCTTGGAGTTCAGGTGCATTGGCTGTATAGAGGTTATGCATGATAGTCAGTTCAAAGATCATCAGTCACCAAGCTCAGCTCGCAATCAGATAATTTAGTGACGGGCAAGCCTCCAAATTTATTCCACATTTAACAACTAGAGCATTACCCAACTCACATGACACGGAAATATTAAGCAATTGATGAGCAGAAGTCTGGAATAATTTATTACATGGTAGAAGTGTTAAGAAGAGTAACACTGAGAGCAAGAAATCTGCTTAGGAGTCATGGTGATTCATGGCCATATTTGCAGTCTGTGCTACTGTTTTAGTTGCAGGAGATAGTGGATAATCAGACATAAAGATGGAAGTGGGCCTTTCCCACTGTCTTTCAGACCTTTCTTTCAGCACTGCTGGCAAAGCCCTGAAGGAATTCTGAATTCACAGACACACAGGGGCTTTTCTGCTCATTTCATCACGTGGCCTGTGTATACAAGCAGCACCACACACAGCCTCACATGTATTGCAAAGAAATTACTTTCTTTTAAAAGAGGCTGGCCATCTATCTCTGGTATCTCAGAACACCTTGTCTCCAGGTCACTGCTAGCTTGCATTGTGGCGGTTCCACTTCCCACGCATAAGACGTTTTCATTACCTCTTTCCCATTCGCACTCTCGTTTTTCACACATGATGAAAATATTTGACTTCAATACAAAGAGACAAGAAAAGCAGGATACACTACCAAAGGTCACACTAGCTGTTCTGACACTCTCTCATTCATATCAGGATCTTTCGCTGCTGCCTCCTGCACTGCTTCAGTGCTCGATTTCTTTGGAAATTGTCCAACACAAGTACAGTCTGTGAGTGTATATGCACATGTACGTATCGGCATAGCAGTTGGAGGGGATGGGTTCTGTTGGTACAGTGTCTGTTTTCTGTGCTGAAACAGCAAGAAAACAGCACCATGCTGTTTCACGTAGGTATGCACTTAGATACAAGGACATGAAGAATACAGTGGGGTTTGACACAAAGGAGAAATTCTTGCATAAGAGAAGCCAAGCAACTCAGAACTTCCTCACAAAGTGAAATCAGTGCAGAAACAGCACTCTGCCTTTGACAGAATGAGACCGCAACTGCATTTTTATGAACAATATTTGTTAATGAGAACATCTGTCCTGTGTAAGAGCCATGGGTGTTTCAATAGCCTGGCTCTCCTGTGCGCTTACCTGGGAGAGCCCTGGAACCTGCCACTGTGCCTAACTCACACTGCCGCACTTGCCTTGTCCAAGAAAGCTCTGACAATGGAGATTCAGCAGCTGCCATGGATGATTGATGACAGTGCCTTGCTATCCTTACCATTAAGAGATATCTCTTTGGTCCAATTTGAATGTTCCTCCATTACAACAGCTCATGACTTTTTGCCTTATCCACCATGGATCTGGAGAACAATTTATCTTCCTTCCTGCCTGTGCTTATTTGCTTGTGCTCGTTTGAATACTGTTATGACCCTACTCATCCTTCTCTTCTTACGTGGAGTAGACCCAGTTAATTTGATTTATGAAAGCATATATTTAAGACCCCCTGGAAGAGCAAGCAAGCTCCTATTCCACTTCAGAAACAAAAACTGTCGCTGGCGGAGGAGGTTGCCAAGCCACTCTTCATCATTTACCAGCAGTCCTGGTTAACTGGGGAGGTCCCGGACGACTGGAGGCTTGCCAATGTGATGCCCATCTACAAGAAGGGCCGGAAGGAGGATCCAGGGAACTACAGGCTGGTCAGCCTGACCTCAGTGCCGGAGAAGATTATAGAAAGGTTCATCTTGAGAGCGCTCACGAGCCACGTCCGGGACAACCAGGGGATCAGGCCCAGCCAGCACGGGGTCATGGAAGGCAGGTCCTGCTTGACCAACCTGATCTCCTTCTATGACCAGGTGACCC
>VZTQ01001835.1:110606-141059 GCA_013400755.1 Pelecanoides urinatrix
CGAGTCCCCATCCCTGGTAGATATTTAAAAGACGTGTAGATGAGGTGCTTAGGGACATGGTTTAGTGGGCATGGGGGTGTTGAGTTGATGGTTGGACTTGATGATCTTAGAGGTCTTTTCCAACCTTAGTGATTCTATTATTCTAGGGCAGTGTTTATTTCTAGTGATAACACGAGCTGTGACAGGAGCTCAGGCTCCAGATCTTAGACTGAAGCTAGTAGCCAAGAAGCTCTTACCTTAAAATTAAACATCTTTGATCTGAAGTTAAAGACAGACTAAACATGGAAATCCAGACTCATTCCTCTTTGCAGGGTCTACATTAGGCAGGTGTAAAGGAAGTGTGTTGTTGACAAATACAAAATGAGCCACTAGAAGGAATTAATTTATGCTTCTTACAACTATTTCTGGGTCCTGAACTGGTAACACCACTCAGTAAAAATGTGGGTGGGTTGTCTTGGACAGTTCAAATAGAACAGCTGCTCCAGAGGCAGCTGTAGGCAGAGGAAGATCACAGAGAGATCAGAAAATGCTGCCATTACATTGCCTGTGGGTCCCAAAGGTTGCACAGCACGTCACCGTTGACCTCCCAAACAGCTTTCTCCTGACTCCTGGCTTGCTCCTGCCAGTGTAAGTTTGGCACCAGACCCTCCCCATCTCCCCAGAGCGTGACCCATTGCTCCCCTACAACCTCACTGTCAATGCTAGCTCCCTCTCCCAGACCCACAGACACACCAGCTCTTCCACATCAATACACTGCCCCTCTGCTGCGCGTTTTATCCTACTTGCCTCTATATGATTTTCCTTTATTTACTTATAAACTAGCAGCACTGAGAGTCCAAGGCAACTTCTTGCCCCTTGGTTCTGTAAACAGTAAAATTGCTTGGATAAAAAGGAGAAATGACATGGCAAACCCACAGCCCAGACATGGAGACAGACTCCAGACAGACACATTCACAGCACTTGGCTGCCAAACAGGAACGCGTTCCTGCTAAGGAGACGCAGACAGATCCTCATTAATCTGGTGGGGTTTGGATTAATTTTTGCTTTAATTGCAAAAGTGAGCATTCCTGAAAACTACACGGTTTCTCTGCCAAATTCAAACAGGCACTCCAGGGGCAGAGAGAAAACCCTAATCAGTGCAGGAGCTGCAGAGGGATCAACCTGATCAGCAAGGAACACTCCCCTGCAGCTCCAAACAGGAGGTGAACTGAGAAGTAGTGTAAGTTTGGCAGACTGGCAACTAACTAAAGACAACATTTAAATGGAAAGTATTCTCATTTCATGTCATTTCCCAGCAAAAGATGAAAGACCAGGAAAAAGTGTAGTAATTGCTAATCACCTACTAATACTGGGAATTTGTGTGTGTTTCAGAAATAAGAAAAACTCTCCAGAGTCTTTAGAACTGACAAATAAGCAAAGGTATTTGTGAATGATTGAGGTACACCTATCCGTACCAAAAACTTAGTTTGGGATTTCATTGTATATAGTTCTGAAAAGACACCAGCAACAAAATAAGATATCAGGGACTGAAGTTTAAAAATGTCTGTCTTTCCCCACATGTTTTCAAATAGTTTCAAGATGTATTGTTCTAACTTCAACAGGCAAAATGTGTGCTCCTCACATTACAGATAAATAAGGTTCAGGGTGAAGGGTGAGATCATAAAGTTTGCTCAAATATTCACAATAGTGAAATCTGAAGGTGACTGTGAAAAGTCACAGAGGGCTCTTGTGGTCCAGGATAAGCGAACAGAAAAAACAGCAGATGAAATTCAAAATCAGTAAGAGCCATGTAATACAACTGGTGAAGAAAACCTGCCAATATACACATGTGCTAATAGTTACTAAATTAATTGGGAAGGAGAACCCAATGTCCTTGTGCAGAACACTGAAGACAAACTCAGCGCTCATGAGATATGAGAGAGCATTAGGAATTATCGTAGGGAAGATACACTAGAATTAGAAAGACAAAGAGAGGGACAAGGTGAAAAAGCAAAGGCTTAGAAGTTGAGTGGAGATCAGGCAAAAAAGGATTTTTTCAGCCTGGAAAACTTTACTAGAGGAGGAGCAGGCAGTAGGCAGACGTACAATTATAAGTGATAAGTAGAAGAGGATTATTTATTTCTCATTGCACAAAATCTAGGGGCAGCCAATGACATTTTCAGGCAGCAGATTTATAAGAAACAAAAATAAATGTTTTGCCTTACTGCATACTACTACACAGACTGTGGAAGCTCCCACAGAAAACCGCAAAGGCCAAAAATAAAAGCAGGTTTGAAAAAGCATTGGACAACATAATGCAGTCTCCTAAAATCTGTAAACATTACACCGATAAACACGATGCAACCACTGTAAATCAGAGATTGCTGAAAGTAAAACAGTGCAAATGCTGACCTTTTCTGAAAGCATTCCCTATCAGCTGCTCCCAGGGGCAGAATCAGGGGCCTGGTGAGATTTGCTTTGACACTGTGTGGCTAGGGGGCTCACAGAAGAGCCCTCTTCCTCAACACTGTACATGTTCCTATTTTTCTGGATTTGGTAAGTACATTTGCTCTTTCCCTTATTAAGTACAGTTGTTCACCCAGCTTGAATTTTCACTTCCTCATGAGTCCATTATGGCAAGAAAAAACATCTACCTCCCAGAGAAGGGAGGTGTCTCAGACACATGCAGATACAAACTTATTTTCCTGAAAACAGCTACTTTCACTAGAAAATGCCTTTGGGGTTTTTGAAAGCTCTGGCTGAACACCAATTTTCATTGTTCCTACTGGAGAGTCGACATCATCTTACCTGGGAGGAGAGCATGGACTGTCAGGTGCTCAGTAGTTTGTATTTCAGAAAGGCCATCAGGTCTGACAGAGAGAAAACAAGGAGAGATGGAAGAGTAAGCACAAGAGACCATAGAAAAATACAGCAGGAGCTCTTGGGAAGCTCACTATACTGCATGTGATGTGAATGCAGCTGTCTGAAGGGAGGTTAATATGGACACCAGGAGCTGAACAGTCATGAGAACATGGAGCACCAAAAGGCTAATTTTCTGTGAATGAAGCCAAAATGTTTTCAGGGTATGAGTTTTGCAAAATTATTCAGTCTCAAGCAGCAGTTCAGCCTGGGAATATCTGTCCAAGCAATAGAAACGTGGAAGAAACTTCAACAGTTGAGAAGTGGGGCTAGCAACACATGTGCCTTGCTGCCCACTCTGCAGGGGGCTGGGCTGTTCCTCAGGCTCCCCCAACTTCAATAGTAACCCGGGGAGCCTCTGAAGGCAAGACTTTGCGTCTTGGTTACTCCCGAGGTCTAAAGAGACCAAACTATTTGACAAGCCTTTGTTATTTGTGTTCTTTTCACAATATGGAGATGTTCTTTCTGGTTTGGAGACAGAGGGATTAATATAAGTCACTCAATGGCACAAGGAAGTCTTCAAATTAAGGTAGAGCCTCACTCCATTTCCTGCAGTCCAGGTCCCAGGGGCTGCTGTGATACTGATGCACAAGCAAACCAGGTTTTGCAGCTGCCAGGGGTTTGGGCAAAATCTCAAACCACAGAACAAATTTTCTTACGTGTGGGAGGAAGATGCCAGAAAACTGTAGGTGTGTAAAGCACATGAGCGAAATACTCACCTAGGTCTTCCCTTCACAGGGGATATCACATTCCCACCACCAGGTCTACAAGCAGGTTAAGCTTTGTTTTCACAGGTGGGGGTCGGTCTGACTTTAGGACAGGTTGTAGGGAGCAGTGGGAGGGGTGAGAATTCAAATGGCTAGTTTTGTGTATGCTGCCTCCCGTTGCCCCAGGAGAACAGGGCCAGTCTCCCCATTTCCAATTCACTGTGCCCACCACAGTAATTTATTTGATGACATTCACCCACCCGTGATAAATAGACAAGGAGGGAAAGCAGAGGTGTCCTTTCACAGACACCCTGAAATCAAATTGGCATAACCACATGCCAATTCCTAAATACCAAATCTCCAGAACACCTACCAGCAATGCTAAAACACAACAGAAATTTTTCTATTATTGGCGCAGTCCTCCATGAGACATGCAGTTCCTTAACACAGCTTCAATAGAAGTATTCAGAATTTACAGTATAAAATACAGAGCGAGTCTCAGATTTATTTTTAGGACTCCCTAGGCAGCTAGACTTTCTCTCTCAGAACCAATGAAACATAAGAGGATCGAAACTAGAGTTACACAGGAACTTAAAAGCACTGCATAGTAGTTTTATGACAGCTAAGATGTATTTCATTATACCTGCTGCTACCAAAACAGAGAATGGGTAAAATCCCTTCTCTGAAAGGAAATCAGTGGAAGTTTTGGCATTGACTTGAGTAGGGTCAGGATTTCAGCCCGTACAATTAGAGGAACACAGAAAGATGCAGAAAAGTAGGCAAGTGGCAGATGACATTCAGCAGGTGAAGCATTAGTTGTAGCGACTCAGCACTGTACTGAGCATTTAAAATTTTTGTTTTGCTTTCTTTAAAGGAGAAAAGATGTGTTCCTTGTTATGTTTGGATAAGAGATAATGGCAATAGGATTTTCACACAGGAACTGAAGTTTCCACAAAATCAAATGCCCTTCTTTTTTTTAATTTTAAATTCCAACTTCCTGTGCAGAAAATTATGAAGCAAAGGTTTGGTCAGGTCACTCATTCCTAACTGAATATTTCACTTTGTTGAACTGTGCTGCAACTGTTTCATTTCCAGGCAATATCAGATAATGCAGAACTATGCTTCCCTTACAGTCTGGAAAAAGTTACTCTTACTAGGGTCTTTGGAGGACTGTATTTCTTGTAATATTAAATAAATTTTTAATTGAACCAAGCTGTGTATAATGCTGCAGGAGCCAAAATGACTCTGTAGTCATTATACACAGCTTGGAGATACAATCCCCCAAGACAGACTGTATCAAAGGTTAAAATAGCAGTAGCATGCTCAGGAGCTGCAAGACTCACGCGCTAATACACTCTTGGAAAAATTGTACTTAATGGTGAACTAGAAGAAAATGCACAAGTCTGTAACTCAGTTTTTTAAACTAAACTATTTTGATCTGGGGAAATGTCAAAAATATCTCAACTCTTTCAAATGCATTCTTTTTCCTGACACATTTCAGTCTAACAAGAACATTTCAGAGTTTTGTCTCGATTTGGAAATTCAGAATTTTGTTCAGGTAATTCTGTGATTTTGCAATTCATTGTGATGGGCAACCGGACAAAACCAAACAAGGCATGGCCTCTTTGAACCCATCTGAACCTCTCTGACCTTTCTCTTGGGAAAGGAATGAGAAATCTATCCTGGGGTTAACATATTTATTAATTCAAGGCAATCAACAGTTTTTGCTTTTTCATAGAAGCAGTTCCAGGATGTATTTATTCCAGTCACAGAAAGAAATGAAATGATTGCCTGTCTGTACAGGAATGCTGTGCTTAAGAGTAGCCACTTGTGATGGCTCAGAAGCAGACAAAACCTTCCACACTGCCAATTCACCTGACTGCACAACTTTCTCCTCCTCTTCCAATGAATCACAGGCAGCTTTTCCCAATTACAACACAGTCCTACAGTCTTATTTGGACTAAAATCTACAGGACTGCTGGGTTACATCGTTAAAGACTGTCAATACTTTTTACTTCTACTCTTTCAAATTTCCTTCAAGAAGTTAATGGAGTCTTTAAAGCCAACACGCACCTGCCGGTGGCTTTGCTCTGCACAAAGGCATAATCTGAAACTAAAGGGAGAGCGGAACACCAGTGGTGCCCATCTTCTGTGTGCAGCTTGGTGACTAGACCAGTTGCTGACAGATCTGATCTCTAAATGTGCCTGAGCCTGAAAATCAGTGGGGGTACTTTTACATTATTACAGGTGTTGAGATTCTAACGGCACTAATTAGCACAAGCTGAGAACATGGCTTATCCATCTTAGGACATACAACAGGCTAAAGCAATGCCTGCATTTGCAGGCAAATCAAATGTCAAAACCAACAGGCCTGCCAGATTGCTCCATTCAAGTGAATGAGGATGCTGTAAATATGGAGCTAAAACAGGAGGAAACAAGCACCTGTGATTTGGTTTGTTGGCAAGAAGGTATGTTGGAGGCACACTGGGAAGCAAACACAGGCAATCCACCTCCTGCTGGGGAAATTGCAAAGCTCTCGGTTCTAAGCCCAGAGAAGCCCCCTCAGTCCCAATGCTCAAGAGAGGAAGGCGTGCTAGGAGAAGAGCCAACACGTGAAATTAGTCATGAGTTATTTTCCTTAGTTCTTCAATTCTTCCCGCTAAGTGGAAATACCACTGGAAATGGTCTCCTTTCAAAAGTAAAACCTTGAGTCTGAGGAATTAAATAATTTCAATCTAGTTAAAAACTTTTAGGTGCAATGGATAACAATTGAATCAAAGGATATCCTGTACATACAGTTGTTAGGAAAGTTCACAATCACAGAAATTGAGACCTTGCAGGCTATTTCCAGAACTTCTTCTTGTGCAAACTGGAAGATAAAGCCTCTTTTCCCTGCACCACCCATGTTGTTTTCCGTGGTGGTGTTCAAGGAGATGGGGTTGAACGCAGGAGCTAAGTAACAAGCTGTGATGTGAGAAGATATGTCCTAACACTGCCTCTCTCCCAGAACCAGGAGGCTGTGGGTGGCAAAGTCCTAGGTCACCTTGGCAAGGACAACAACTCAGCCAGGGTACAAGAGGGCTAGAGAAAAATCAAACACCTTCTGATGTCCAAAAAATGACTTCCAACCAAAGGCAGAATTACCCAGCTAGGACATGGACCCTGCAGCCACACTAGTCACCACAGGGAGCTTCTGCAGCGCAAGGCGACGTGGATCACTGCACCTACTTGCTCCAGAAAACCAGACTGGTAGGAGACAATGCCAGCCTGAGAAGGAAGTTTGAGGCTACCCTCAATGTTTTGGGATGCTGGGATTCAGAGAGTTCTCAAAACATGTCAATACAGTCCTGTGATCTTCCACACAAACCAATGAGAAGGTGAGACAGGTTTCAGCCCTCATTCTGCCTTACCCCTTCTGAAAAACCTCAGTTGAGTCAGAATGAGTCACTGTGCCTCTGCCCACTCATATTTTTGAAGAGAGAAAAAAAAAACCACCCAGATATTATTCTGTTCTGTGTAAAGATTAAGTATAGTTCGATATTTTCAGGTTCTGATGAAATAGAATAAAAAGCATCAACTAGCAATAGAGTCTAAATGTTCGAATAAGAACAATGCTGGAATAAGACCATAGAAGCAAAGAGCAGGTTGTACAACCCAACAGTGCTCGTTCTGCCAATGCTGGCCTGACTGGTGGGGCTCCAGCTCTATTTTGGAGACAGCCTGTAACCTATAATGCAGGACACACTAAGGATACTCCTAAAGAAACCATCCTGCCCAAGAAAATAATCTCAAATCCTTACCACACAGTAGTAGCCCTAAAGAATCAAAGGGATTTGGTCCTAACTGTCCCCAATCCCTGACAAAACGAGCAGCAGTAATTTCAGGTAGCAAGAGCATGAGCTGGATTTAACTGACCAGACCATGGCAGAAATGGACAGCATCAGCACGTGTTCTATAGACAAGCAGAATTAAATAAAAAGACTAACCACTGTCTTTAAGAATGGTGGTTAGCAGAAACAGATAGAGTTAGGACCCAGAAAGCAAGTAATCAAGATAGATTATCATTACAAACCACTGTTGACCAGAGCAACCAGAAAACATTACCTAAACATCTGCAACATTTGAGGAGAAAACTGCAGAGGGATAACACAAGATCCTAAAAACTAAACACCTGCCATGAATAACACAAAGGTTAAGGAGAGGATGAAGAAAACCTGGGAAGACATCTGGTGATGATAGGCAGGGAATTTGAGCAGAACATGAACAAAATACTACATTAAGTGGGGCAGGAACTGGTGCAAGACCATGAAACTTATTTCTAACATCTGGTTTTGCTGAATAGGTAGGGAAAAATCTGTGTTACCAACTCTAGCGAGCTGATCATGAATTTTACTATGTCTGAAATAAATACATATTTTAAGTCCCAGCTGCTAAAATCAGAGATACTCTCATGATACAGCAAAACTGTAGAAAATAGGGTGAAGCAAGTACAATCTAAAAGAACAGACATCTAAAAGAACAGACATCAAAACAAAGTAAAAATTTCCAAATGCATTATTAAATATGAGGATTTTTTTTTTTTTAAAGGAAATCCCATTGCTTTGGGGTCCACAAAATGGCATTTAAATATGATTTTGCCCATACATTTCTATTCACGCCCCACAGAAAACTTAAACCACAGACTTTGCTCCTAATTGTTGAAGAAGGCAGAAAGCTGCTAATATACTTGTTTTAGGCCTGGGTCAGAGCAGCTTTATCACTTCAGAGAATGAAAGGACTGTGGATAGAGACTTGCACAGAGAAAACTTCCTGGACAAAAAGAGAGCAAAGAAGAACAAGGATCCTAACAGCAGTAGAGTTTCTCATGGGAAACTTGAGAGGCATATGAGAGGAGGTGGACAGAGAGTAGATAAATTAACAGGAACCAGCCTACAGTTTGTCTGGAAACACTTAGAAAATGAGACGATCAGAAAAACAAACAAGCAGCACGAGATCCCAAAACAATGTGTTAAGCCCATCATAGAAGCCTAGTCGACCATGCAAGATCAAAGCCACAAGGGTGGAAAGGATGAAGACAGAGCTGTGTTCCCTTATGGAGACAGGGGTCTTTCTGCACAAGAGGGGACAGCTTCTTGGAACATCTCCCTTGAACAGGAGAAGGAGACCCATCAAGGAGATGGCTTAGACACACTCTGACTTCCAGAGGGAGTCTACTGGGAAACCCACTTTACACAAGGTGGGGGAAAGGGCAGCAAAGACTTACAAATCCATCACTATCACAGTGGCTGAATCAGAGCTCAGCTTTTCTGGAAAGTCTTGCAAGAGGAAGCTGTAGAAACACTTAACCCCAGAGAAAAGGAGACATGAGGCATACCTTCAGCCATTCTTCCCAGACACTGTGCCTGGCTCAGGGACAAATGACCTAGGCAAGTATAATTAGACAAAAAACAAGCAAGAAATGCTTAGCTTGTCTGCTAAGCTTCCCAGCAAGGTCACCATCTGTCATTCCTCACATTAGCTCAGATCTCAGGAAGGCAAAACCCCGGGTGTTTCCAGACACCTAGAGGGAGCAGAAGAGCATGTTCCCTCCGTGCTGTGCACGGGTAGCTGGGGGGTAGCAGAAGAAAACAAGCCCAACTTCAGTGTTTGGGAAAAATGTCACATTAGAACATGACCAAATTTGACTTGAGTTACAGAACAAGGTCATGACTGATCTCATGTTTTTCACTAGCTGAGAAACTCAATGTACATCCTCTCACATATCATCAGAACCCACTGTGATATTCCCAACACAACCATGCCTCACAGTGCAGAAAGCTCCCCAGGCTGCCTCTGAGGTCTAGATTATTAAGTGAGCCTGAAATAATGGTTCTTACTCACTTGGCTTTCTGAAATATTAATGCCTATTAGTATATCATTATTTATCTGAGAAACAAAACCTCCAGGACTGCTAATGTCCTAGTAAGGAGCACTTGTCTTTTCCATTGATAATTAGGGTGTTTGGGGATTGGTTTTGGTTTTCTTTGTAAAGTTTCAGAATATATTATTAAAAAAAAAATAAATAAATCTGACTACCACATTCAACTTCTGTGATACAAACCTGCTACATCTCTGCTTGTACCAGCAGAAGCATCCAGGAGCTGTGTGCCTGCTCTCAGTGCAGAACACATGCCCCATTCACACTCACTCATTTCCATGCAACTGTGACATACCTGCTGCATGCTTGTTCCCAAAGATACATGGCACACTTAAAAAATTGTTCCTCAATACCTGCTTTATATTGAGTAGTCTATTTCCAAATAAATGGTTTTATCATTCATACAGGCACTTAGTAGCGACTGAAATAATTAAATATTGACCACAGCTTTCATCTGAATTTCTGGTGGTCTTAAAGACACACTCTGTTGAATGAGATTAGCAACCTATGAAAATGCATGTATGATAAAACTGCCCTCTAGTGGGAAAGTACCAATCACATCTACAGCCAACGTACAGAGGAGGACTTTGGGGCCCACAGTGCATCAGGGGATCAGACAGCAATGCCATCCTTTTAGACTGTATCTGCGTCTGGCTTGGCTGAGGCTGCAGTCGGGCAGCCTCTGAGGGGCTGCCTGCTGCATTCCTAGCATGGCCACATCAATGTGACCAGAGGTAACATTGCTTTGGCTTTTTCAGCCAGGCCCTTCCTATACTGCCATTCACTGGGGCCTGCAGAGGACATTCTCTGTCAGCTGGCACTACCTATTAGTTGGGGAAAAAAAAAAAACTTACTGGAAGCAAACTGAAAAAAGATGGGTAAATATCAACTGGCAGACAATTTAGCATTATTCAAAAGCTTTGCGTTCACGTGATGCTAGCACTTGGCCAGCACCAGGGCTGAATGCACATCAACAGCAAAAGCTGAAGCCCTAGAGACTGAGAAGCCTCCCCAGGGCCCCATCTATAGAGATGCCATCACGCTGTACCAAAGAGCCGAGTACACCCACAAGCCCCACTCTTCTGCCACACGCACTAGACAGTCCAGCACCTTAAGAATCTTCATGGTGTTATCCCTTTTTGCAGCACAGTGGGGTGGGGCTTGATCTAAGGATGGAGATGTGTATCCAGCAACAGCGGCTTTACAGAGCAGCATCTCCTCTACTAGAGGAATGATGTGACAGCTAGGCATCAGGAGGTCTATATGAAGGAGAAAACAAGGCTTCTTATCAAAAGAGAAAGAAGTCCAGATAACTGTATGTCTCGACAGTGAAAACTTATTTCAGAGAGGCTGGAAACAGGAATAGAGAAATTACAGCATAGGAACTGATTGTGCAATGGTTATTATTCAGTCCCCTGCTTCCAAAGGCACCTTACCCATCTTTAATTTTCAAAGCAGAAATGTTGTGTTTTGGGGCAATCACTCACTGTGTTTCCAAGGATACAATCTCTCTGCCCAGAAGTGCTGTCCAGCTGGCCAGATTCATGACACATGCTCAAACCAACCTCCCCCTGCACTTCCCAGCTGTATCCAACTCACACCTCCCACTTCTTCCTCAAACATGTGGGCCTGACACAGAGAAACATGGCAGTCCTCTTCAGTCCATGGAGGACAGGTGCTCAGTTTATACTTGGCTTTTCATTAACAAAACCACACACTCAAGGCATTTGCTATGGTTTTCTCCTCTGGGAAACTCAGTCATTAACTCCAGTGCCCTCACTGCTGTGACCTTCTCAGGCTCCCCAGCTGTGCTCTCAGGCAACTGACTCCAGAGACTAACCAGTTGGTCCCCCTCCAACACCCCACCCAGCCTTTCCTACAGCCACAGACAAAGCTGTTAGAGCTGCCATAGAATTGTAGCCCTTGTTTTCACCAGGCATACCATTTCCTCCTTGCAGGGCTGTCTCCTTCAAAAAAAGTTAGTTATTTTTAGCACTAATTAGTCACTGTAGTCAGGACCTTTGTGTCTTTCCACCTTACTGAAATAAGGAAAGCAGTAATACCTCACTCTGCCCTTTTCATTCTCATTTGCTCTATTACAAGAGACAGTGCTCCTCTTGCACTTTCTCGCCACAGATTTAGAGATGCCACAGATGGCTTCCTTGAAGTGCTGCCTACCCCCAAGGAGAAAGGCTCAATCACTGCACCCTTACAGATGGTAAGAAGCAAGCTGTACTGTGCTCTCTTGGCCACATTTCACACAGCTGCACCTTGCAAACACTAACACATCTGTATCCACTCTCTGTGCTTGCAGCACAACCACACTGTGATGTGCAAGCCTGTGGCAGGGGCCTAAGGTAGGAAGATGGGGACTTTCAGCCCTTGCAGTAGGGTCTGTCGAACATGCTTTACACAAAATCATTCTCATTCTTTCAGAAACCTCTGTTGTCCAATACCATTCAATAAACCCTATTCCAACAAGACCACATCCAGCCAACAGAGAGATAAAAGGGATGAAATAGGTGCAGGGCCTAAAACTGGGTATCACTGGAATAATGCAAGATTGCAGCATCATTTCCTCCCCCTTGTGTGGGGATGCATGCAGAAATGAGAGTGTATCCTTGGCAACATGAGTCAGTCCACAGAATCATAGAATCATTAAGGTTGGAAAAGACCTCCAAGATCATCAAGTCCAACCATCAACTCAACACCCCCATGCCCACTAAACCATGTCCCTAAGCACCTCATCCACACATCTTGTAAATACCTCCAGAGATGGTGACTCCACCACTTCCCTGGGCAGCCTGTTCCAATGTTTAACCCTCTTTCAGTAAAGAATTTTTTCCTAATATCCAATCTAAACCTCCCTTGGCACAACTTGAGGCCATTTCCTCTCATCCTANATATTAACAAACATTCACAAAGTGGAATTAGTTTAACACAAATTTTTAGGCTGTTAGGTTTACTTTTCCAAGATGGGATCATTCTGTACCACACATCCTGTGGTTTCCTTTGATCCTGATGACAGGAGAGCCCTTTGGGAGCAACCTAGAACTGGCCTCCAAGTTAATTCAAAACCTGATATGGCCAAACTACACATGACACTTCAAGCATTGAGATCCAAAAGCTTTTTGCCTCAGGCCATTGGCTACAGCTGTAGAAATGGCCAGCTTCATAGGGTGATATTGCAAGGTCAACAGCCCTTTCTCATTTGAGCCATTTATTTTTCCAATGGGTGTAAAACAACTGTTCTTCAGGGACACCAGAGGAGCGCTGTAAGGTCTATGCAAGTACTTCCCTGCTTATCTTGTGCTCTTAAGAGTAGCTTCTGCTCTCCAATATTTAAGGCTAAAGCTTGTGCCCAAAGATAGCATGCAGAAGTTCTGCAAAGGAAAAGGGCTTGCATAAAGGAACATGTGCAAACTAAAGTCTCCACTTTTTCCTCAGCTCAGACTTTAGTCCTCTTCTACCAACTTCAAAATTACATTGACAACCAAGAAGGAAGAGCTGAAGTTAAAACTTTGCCCCAGACTTTGTCTCCACATTTGTGATTTTAGAATAAGGTTTGGATTAAGATATTTCATTACTCTTACATACATTTACAATTTAATTGCAGAAAATATTTGCCTGATCCACAGGGGAACAGTATACTTCGAAATATGAGGATTTCAGAATAAAGAGAGTGTCTTTTGTCCAACAGTGAAGACAGACTGATCCGATACATTATTTCTTATTAGAGCTTTGCTTTGCCAAGATGATAACTATTTGTCTCAAACCATGACCTAGAAGCATTCAATCCAATTAACACATCTCAACTGAAATGCATCCTTAGTTACTAAATAAACCAGACTAAACCTATTTACTGCATTGACTTGATGAGAGGAGATGTTACCACCAGTTCTTCATTCAGCAGATACCCTGGGTGAGCTCCCATCTACCCTGCCAGCCCCACCGTCCCTCTCCTACAGATCTGCACAGGAGATGGAGGGGAGAGCAAGCACCAAGTGCTCATGGGGATTCACCAAAACCCTTCCGGACCCAACAGAAGACCATTTTTCCCCTTTCCCCAAAGGCAGCATTTGCCAAGGGACATAGGACAATATAGACACCCAGGGGATGTAACCAAATGAGTGGTGGACTAGAATAAAATAGAAAACACAGACTTCATTGCAACTCCAGTGCCAGCTCAGCTCTAAGTCATTTTGAAACTGCCCTATACCACACTGGGAAACTCCTCAGGGTTGGCAGAGCAGCCTGGTCTACCCTATTTGAGCAAGGCTCTATATTCTTTACATATTTAGCATTCACTAGTTTGGGGATCACCATTGCATGTCAAGCTTGCCTTTATCTCTTAGCTTTTTCCACGTAACATCTATGTGTGGCAGAACATAAATGCCATGATGGGGAAGATTGTGTGTGGGGAACAGCCAGTGAGACTCAGATACACAAAGGCAAACACTGTCATCTCTCTGGAAGCTGTACCTGAAAGAAGGGCAGGGAAGACTGGAGGAGGGGCTGCCAAGGGGACTGGAAGCCCCATCAGGTGCTTGGTCCAGGAGGGAGACAGCATGTACTGAAAACACACTGATAGGAAAAGGCCCGTTTTAAAAGGGAGAGTCCTTTGTCTTCCTTGGGATTTTAATCACACTGTGGTGGCTGGGCAGAAAGGAGGGCTTTAAACAACAACAAAACGTAGTTATAAACCTACTTTTATTCAGAACCTGATGAGCTGCAAGTCAACCTCCTGTTGCTGCTTTGCCTATTGGCACCCTTGAACATCCACACCAAAGCAAGGAACTCCCCTCCCCAGCTGTCTGCCCCCTTCACCCCTGTAGCAAAAGAAGAGTGACAGATGAGGGCATCTCATCTTTCCTTTTAGCAAAAGGGCAGAAGCAATGAGAAGTGCTGCCACCAGCAGTAAGGCACAGATTAGTCACCAATTCCATGTCACCAATGTCAATCAATAGGAAGAGACAGCAGCAGGTCAAATGCAGCGAGGTATCAGCCCAAAACCAGCAAGCAACAAAGACACCAGTGCTTGACCCAAAGATATTGCCACAAAAATGACAACAAATGCATACACTGACCAAGCAAAGAGTGAGATAAGCAGAAGGATGCAATAATTTGGAGTAAAAAAAGCAGAAGTCAAGCTAAGCATGTAGCTCAGAGGACTGCTACACAGGAGTAATTTGTGTCAAGCAAAAGTGAGGTTTCAGAGAGGGCATGTAAACTCTGAAACTGCAGGAATAAGGGAAGTAAAGAGACAATATCATTTTGCTCTCCACATTAAGAGAGTGTCTCCTCTGCAAGAAGTCTGACAGAGCAACAAAATGGAGGTTTTTTTTCATGGTCTTGGGGTTGAATTCAAGAATAAGTGTTTGCTCATTTAGAGTAGTTCTGCAAACCTCAGGTGGTATTGCAGTCTGACTAAGGGATGTGCAACTCTCAGGTGGATAGTTTCGTTAGTTCGCAGAATTGGGACAGGTCCTGGGAGGGAGAAAAGACGTTCAGTAATGGGAGTTTCCAAAGTTAGGGGGATTTTTTTTTTCTTCTTTCTGAGAATCCACATGAGGAAGAGAAGCTGTGGCAAGGATGGGAGGACACTCTCTCCTAAACCATACTAACCACACATGACACCATGCAATTAAAAGCTCATCAGCAGAGAGGTGGGGCTGTCCCTTAAAGTAACCTGCTCAAAGCATTCTCTCACTTTCAAGGAAGAGGAAGAGTGATGCATCCCTATCTGCTCCTGCCACATAACCAAACAGCTGTCTCCTCCCTCATCCTCCCAGGGGAAGGGAGCACCTACCAAAAGCAAGAACACCCCAAATGGGAAAGCTTGGTGGCACCAGTAGCCATGAAGCCTTCCCTGAAACCACAATGATATTCTGCTTTGGAGTCATACGGCCTTCTGAGAGCTGTCAAGTTCATCAGAGATAAAACAATGACTGCTCTGCAAGTCATAAAATAAAAGCAAATGTTAATTCAGGGGAGGGAGGGATTAGTTATAAAACAGTTTGTACCAATCTGGATTACATGTCACCAACCAATAGTCCATGCAGCTTTAAGATGCAGCAGTTGGATATGCACCTTCAAAATGAACCATCTAACAGGGTGCAAGCACCACTGCCTCTCAACCCCTCTGGAAGGGACTTGTCAATTTTTCTGGGATTTCCCTTGGAATTAGCCTTGGCAACTACAAATGCTTTCAGCAGCATTTTCAAAAGTCATTAGCACATATAAATATTTCAATTTCCACTTGTCTCTGCTGGAGACACCACAATGATGCTGATTTTCTAAAGGTCCACCACTCAGCACTGTTTGGAAGTGAGCTCCATTTCAAGTGTTCTTATTTGGGCACCCACCATCAGATAAGTCTAAAAAGCCCTTCCTCTATCACTGCTATAAAGATTAGGTAATAGCACAGACCCAGGGAAAACCAACCACAAGTAGGACAGCCCTAAACACTCACTAAATTCAAAAGGAACTTTTGCACATTTGCAGTTAAGCACAGACTTAGCTGTTTTGCTAAGCTGGTGTGTTATGGCCCAATGCAATAAGGAATATGCCCCAAAATGATCATTATATCTTAGTCTTGTATTCTGCTTAACAAAACCAGAGAATTTTACCAAGTGTTCCCTGCATCCATTACACCTTCCCCATAGGAATTCCTCCTCCTGTTTGCTAACTGATTCATCCCATCTGAATTATTCCATCTGAATTTTAATGTCACTAAACGACACCAGCATTACGAAGAAAAAATTCTTTTCTTTCCTCTGCAGGATAAAAAGTACAGAGACGAAATGAAATTCTGTACCTTAGCAGTGAAAATACTTCAATGAAGATTGACGCCAAAGCTCCTGCTAGACGTCAGCAGGACTGCATCGAGGCAGTAACCTCGATGCAGGCAGGTGCAGCATTGCAGGAAGGAATTAGGAACATGCTCTTCCCTTTCCACAGTTCATGAATTAGACACATGCACATCACACACACCTGCAGCATCCTCAACATGCTGGGGCTGCCCCCTTTCCTAACCTGATGGCAGGAAAAGGAATGGCTCAGCATCCCCTGCATGGGCAGGCAGTTATGGAAGAACCAGAAAATAACCATTACATCTCTTTCAGAGAGGTGCATGCATGCCCTGTGCCTCAGTGAACTTCATGCATCCCCTGAAGAGGAAGATGCTACATCTTCCAAAGCAAAGGTGCAGTGTAACCTGTTTGCCAGGTTATCAGAAGAAACCACAGCCCCTCACTGTGGCCCCCCGATCCAACTCCAGAGTGACTTCCTCTTGCCCCAGGTTCATCACCACCAAAGAGTTCTCTGCTTCTGGGAAGGGGCACAGCGCCATCAGTTACTGCACTGTAAGAGTTAAGCATATGGCAAACATTCATACTCACCTTGCTAGGCTGCTCCCATATTCCCAGCTGTTTGCTACCTGTTGATAATTACCAGCAATGGAGAACTTAACAGAAAGATGTACTGCCTGGAGACCAAACTGGCCTTCTAGAAATGCAGTGGAATTGAACTGCTCTGTCCCTGCCTTTTCTCCTACTACATTTTCTTTCTAGTCATTACCATCCCCTTTCATGCTCTTTTTCTTTCTAAACCATAGCCAAATTCTGCCATTTGGACAGCACAGGTTTGGCAGCTCATTTAATGAGGTCAGACACATAGCCTGAAAGTAGTAAAGCAGTTTTGAGCAACAATTTTTATCTGCACTGGGCTCCATGTTTTCCCCTCTGCAGCAGTGTTGGTCCTCCTTAGTGCTCCCTTGTCTCCCCTCAACAAGTGTGCTGGTTTTGGCTGGAATAGAGTTAATTTTCTTCATAGTAGCTAGTATGAGACTATGTTTTGGATTTGTGCTGAAAACAGTTTGATAAACACAGGGATGTTTTCATTGTTGCTGAGCAGTGCTTACACAGAGTCAAGGCCTTTTCTGCTCCTCTCCCCACCCCACCAGTGAGGAGGCTGGGGATGCACAAGAAGTTGGGAGGGGACACGGCTGGGACAGCTGACCCCAACTGACCAAAGGGATACTCCATACCATATGACGTCATGCTCAGCACATAAAGCTGGGGGAAGAAGGAGGAAGGGGGGGACCTTCGGAGTGATGGCGTTTGTCTTCTCAAGGGTGTAATGGAGCCCTGCTTTCCTGCAGATGGCTGAACACCTGCCTGCCAATGGGAAGTAATGAAGGAATTCCTTGTTTTGCTTTGCTTGTGCGTGTGGCTTTTGCTTTCCCTATTAAACTGTCTTTATCTCAACCCAGGAGTTTTCTCACTCTTACCTTTCTGATTCTCTCCTCCATCCCACTATGACGAGAGTGAGTGAGCGGCTGTGCGGTGCTTAGTTGCTGGCTGGGGTTAAACCATGACAACAAGTAACAGGCATTTCTATCTCTATAGTCCCTTCTCTGGCCCGTCTCAACACCCATCCCCTAATCTCCTGGCTCCCAGAGGTACAAGCATGTTCCCTGCCTCTTCCCTTCACTTAAAAAAAAAAAAATAAAAAAAGCAAATGAAAAAATTCTTCTATATCACATACCAGCTAAGCCACTCCTGCCTCTCTTTATTCTAGCCCCAGCATTTAGTTGTCTCTCCTCGTTTTTTCCCTTGCCACCTCTCTGCTTAGCAGACTCCCTACAACTGTGGTGATACTTTCATCCACTACTTTCCTCCAAGGCAAGCCTGGCCTTCCCCAGTTTAGGAAATGCCAAGCTACTTACCAAGATTTGGGATAACCTGCAACACTTCTACACAAAATCAAACCAACCCAACCCAAACACATGGGAGTGACAAGCTGGATCCCCAGCTACTTTATATCAAACAGACACTGCTAAATGGCATGAAGCTTTGTTCATCTGTGCTAGTGAAGTCTGGCTCGCAGCAAGTCCAGCTGGCAAGATCAGAATAAATGTTAAACATAAGTGTGCCACAGTCCTATCTGGGTCACAGGAAGCCAAGATGACAGAGAAGTATATACATCATGAGAAATGTGTGCAGAGGAGGAAGGTCAAATTTCCCGATTCATGCTTTACAAAAACGTCAACAGAAGGTTGTCCCCAAGTGTCAGTGCTGCAGCAGCTATCACTTTCTTTTTGGGTGTTTTCCTTACTCACTTCGAGATGCTTGAAGGAGAACTGCTTAAAAGCTGCTGCTGCTGCATCATCAGTGCAATCTGGGGAAGTTTCTATTACACACTGCAGATGGACATCGACAGCAGACAGGACTGTACCAGCACATGTGTGGCAAGTCCCAGGGAACTTCCCTGTGACTGCACAGGCCATTTCAGTAGGAAGTCCATAGTGAGTTGTTGAGCATGTTAGTTACAAGGTTACCTTGCAAACACAGAACCTTATATATCCTCCTTTTCAGACATCAACTCCCCAGGTCACCCTTCTCAACCTGCCTTACAGATGTCAAACAGCAGCTCCCTTATACAAAGTTGTTTCTTCTGTGTTCCCAGGGTGGAAAGTGAGGCCTGGGGACGCAGAGCAGCTCACAGCAGAGTTGGTATTAGAGAGGAGGCAGCCTTCTTGGCCTAGACCTGCACTGACTTCATAGCACTCCTAAGTGATTCCTGTGTTCCTGAAAATTTTATTCTAGCTGGAAGGACCCTGGCAAGGTGGGCTGATAATTGTTTTGGACTTTTACCCATGAGAAGACTATAGGAAAAGCCATGCAAGAGTACTGCCACCAAACAGCCAGGGAATTCTGATCCAGCCCCTGTTACAGGGGCCTAACGCAGGTCCAGAACAATCCATTTTGCATGGGTGTGAGTGGCAATACCAGACATGAGATGCCAGAGAAGCAGGGTCTTGAGGTGTACAAAAAAAGGTGAGTGGAAATCCAAGCAGTCAAGATATCTGTCTGGCAGTGAGATTCTGCACATCTGTGGTTAATTCAGCACAGGGCTGAATCTTACTAGTTCTTGGAGCTCTTTCATTCCATGTCAGCCTCTTCACAAAATCAATTACATAGAATGAAGCTGTCATTTCAGCTTGAATGTGTAGTAAGGACAAAAAGCCCTCTAGCTTTTGAGACTTGAGCTCAACTTTCAATTCATTTATTTTCACTTAGATAATTTAAATACTGTGCAACTGCTCAAGGAAGTCCTCATTGTGGAGCAGCAAGCAGCCACAGCCTTCAAAAGACAACACAGCACTTCCCAGAGTCCTTCATGTTGACCACTGATTTATTTTTGATACTGGGGCGGGGGGGGAATGGTGTTCTTTTGTTTTGGGGTTATTTTTGCTCTATTAACTGCGATCTAAAGAAATTCAGGTAAGACATGAGCAACACCTATAAAAAAAGCACAGTGTCCTCTGCAGGGGAAGATTTCTGGCTAAATAACAACACTTAGACACAGATTTACAAGGCAGGACAAAGTCCCCACAATACTCCTCGTAAGTCCACAGGTCCTGTCTACCAACTGCTGGGTTCCCCGTGGACATACTGTCACCAGCACCACAGAGGACAAGGTCTTGGAAAGGCAAAAAGAATGACATAAGATTTACTACAGAATGAGGATCTATATCAAGGATTTAAAACTGAAACTCTGCAAGAGAACTAGGTCCCCCTTCTCCAAGACACTTATTAACTTCAGGCTAAGAAGAACAAAAAGCAATCTCCCTGCAGAAGAACTCAACAGTTTCCCTAAGGTTTCTTTCACTTTTCTCTTAGGTAATTAGTGGTGGACAATGATGAAGGTGATAACCTGGGGTAGATGGAGCATGTGGTTGATTCAGTCCAGAGAGACATATACCCAGATACACATACTTCACTGCTTTTTCTGCTTTTGCAGTGAAACAATTGCCAAAATATTTTCCATTGTCCTTGCATCTTCCAGCCAATAATCTAAAAATGCATTACAAGCTTTTAATAACCCCCACAACCTCTCTCCAGTAGAATGAACAGATTTTAGCACCCCAGAAACTGAAAGAGAGGAAAAAAAATTACTTGGACCAGACCCACTAGCAAAACTACAAGGAAACAAGCAATAAGTGCAGTTTCATTTGTTTTAAGCCCAGCAGCCTAAGGTCATCAGAACAACAGGCAGCACACATGGCCTCATCCACAGCTGATGGGTTTGACTTGATGCTCTCCTGTAACGCACAGGTCACGCAGGTCCCTGCAGATCAGAGGTGGGAACGTCCCCTGGTGCTGGACGTCTACACTGCACACACACTGCTTGATCCCTATGAGGTGCAAATCCCAATTCCCAAAGAGGTATAGTGTCTGTTCCCCAAGGGAAACACCTATTTGCATCAAAACAAAGCGGACAGGAGTTCAGTGACCAGGCTGCCACACACATGCCCACATGTAGTATGGGCATGCTTGCCTGTAAATAAATGGTTACATGACAGTGAGCCTTGCACCTCTCCTTATGCTACAATAAAATGTGAAGGGGGAAAAGTAAAATATCTCCCCACTCCAGCACTTGGAAAACCTTGTTGCTGGTTTCATCACTTTTGACACTGCCAGGTGATGCTGCTCCCCCAAAAGGCTGCTAAAACTAAGGTATTCTTTACATTGCCAGACTTGCCATGCTGCAGAGTTGATGGAGCTGCACAGATTCCCCTAATGAATCACAGCATCCCACATCACAGCGGGAAGAATCCCTGCTGTTGGAGCAGCATACGTGCCTCTCGATATCACAGATGCAGCTGAAGGGTGAGTTACCACTGGGGGCACAGAATGGGGATTTTACACAGCCACAAAGAAGAAAGGAAGTTCGGTAAATGAACTATTCATTTAAAAGGAAAATTACCATGACAAAGGTCAAACATTACTACTTCATTTATTTTTCCACACTCCTTCCACACTCCCCCGTCCCATCTCCCTCCCTCCCCACTTCCTTCCTCTCCTCCCCCATGTAGCACCCCAGCTAACATGAGTCTAGGTAACAGGCAGATTAAAAACTGTATTTGTTGCCATCTGCATTAGTAGATGGCAGCGACAGATTCTGTGTCAAATTTGTGACTGCTAAAATTGAAAGAAGCACTAGTCCAAGGTATAAGTAGGGATCCACATAAACGTGGCTGGGATGTTACAGTAATATGCAAAAATAAAAGGAGGTGGTGGTTCAAGTTGAAGATTTTGCAGTTTAGACAAGAGATAACTACAGAAAAGATCTCTAATTACATCAGTTTCAATGTGTTAGGATTGGCCAATTTGGACATGAGAAGAAGATCTCCCCTTGCTGAGAGTGAAGACAGGACCAAAGCAACTAAGTTAGCCTAGTGGCACAGGGCAACAGAGACTCCCTGCCATTTGTAGCTGCCACATAAGTGCTGGCCAGCTTAGCCACAACCACCATCTCTTACAATCTACCACGTGTTCTCTCTTGACTATGTATGCAACTCCCCACCTGTTACAAGCCAATAAGCTAAGAGAAGGACAAAGATAAAAACAGACCATGAAGAAGAGGGAAGTGCCTGATGGAATCTATAGCATATACAAAACTTTAAAATTCTGTCTCTCCTATGGCCATGTTAAAGACAAGTGCTGTGACTACTACTGAAAACTGTAGAACTGCTTCTGTTAATAGTTCTGTTAATATTTCACCAGTTTTGGTAGTATTTCCTGGGAAGTCCCCGTACTGATCCAAGGAACAACAAAGGTAGGGAATTCTGAAATGTAAACACTGAGCACTCAGCCAGATCAACTCCCCACCAGACCTATGCGTCCACATTGGGCGTGGTAGGTTACCCACATGCCACAGTAGGTAATCCATGAAAAACCTGCTTAGCCTTCCAATTGCTACAGCTGTCCTATCTCCTAAATCAGAAGGAAACCTGCCAATTTATGAGTGCCCTGCTTTCTGTGGCTTCATAAATCAGGAGAAACACTGACAATTTATGAGAGCCATACTTTCTGTTATTTCATCTTGAAAGTCACCCATAAACCAGTTCACCAAAACACAAGACTATATATTGTCTACTCATGGCAAATGACAGAAGAGTTACTCCATACTAAGCTTCAAACGAGAACGTGAAGAATTGTCTTCTTGCTTAAGAGAGGAGACAGTACACAATTTTCAGAATGACTGTAGATCATGTTCACAACATGGCCTGCCAGCATGGCCCTCGCCAAATGCAAACCACAGTGCTTAAAGGCATTATGGTGAGGAATTCAAACGAGTAATAACAGCTCTGATACCATGCTAAATGAGTAGCATCGGAAATGTACACGAAAGGACAAGAGGCCAAAAGAGTCAGTCAGTGGGAATTCACAAGTTACTGTATATGATGCTAGCAAACCATTAAGGCTGGGAAACACGGTTGCATATCTATGTTATTAGACGAATTTTTTTAAATTTACAGTCAGATGACTGAATTCAAAGACCTTAAATGACATTATCCCAATTTATGTTATATAACCACAGGCTGGCTAATTCCTTCATTAAGCTCTAGTTTTATGGTTTAATCAAAGCTTTTCCTCTAGAAAATTATATGCTTTGGTTTAAAGTGACAATGAAGTCAGCTCATTTCTATGTTATTTGCCTCGATGACTAGCTGCTCTCTGATGATACATAATGTCTCTTAATTCCAAACAGAAACTTGTCCAATTTCTTCTTCAAACAAAATATCTTTTTGATGTATCTTTTGATCTTTAAGCTACTAAATCCTTTTTTGAAAGAATGATAAATGTTAAAAATCTGCATTTGGGAAAGGCTGGGAGAATTACAAAAAGCTCATCCCACTGAGACCACATCCTTTGGAGCTTTGCTAAATAAATGCACTCCGGATATTTTCAATTTTTTTTTTCCCCCCACCTACTGTAATTCTCTCTGTCCAAACCAGGTGTCAAAACAGCATAAAGCCATGAAGGAGAGTAATATCTGAGGCCTCCTAATATTTGTTGCACATCACCACTTCTCATCTGTCTTTCCCTCCACCAGGGTGAATTTGGAGGCTCACTGAGCTCATTACAGATGAATTCTCCTCCTTAGAGCTAGTACTCCAAGTATGTGCTGAGAGTCAATGCCCTAAACAAGATGTGAGAGAAACCTATTTCCACTAACAAATCGTAGAAGAAACTACATCAAAAGCAGGTGAGTAAAAGAAAGTTTACCAGAATATATAAGAATTTTAAAAGTGTCAGAATACTGCACTGCACTATTTAGCAATGAGCTACAAGATGAAAAATGGTTAAAAGCAATATGGGAGGCCATATCCCTAAAACAGACATGACACATCCTAACCCAACATGTGATGGGGCTAGCTCATTCTCAATTATCTAAGTTTTTGATGGGCAGGCCAGAAAGGAATAAATAATGGTTTTCTGTTTGTTTGTTCACCAAAGACCAACACAAATCCAAAAAATAAAACTTTTTTAGATGTAGAAAAAGGCTCGGTTCCATGGGTGATGTTTCTTATTTCATCCAAAGTATTTAATCCATCTCTGCTTTCTTAAAACTTCCTCACCCCTGTAACCTTATCATAAGGAAGCCATTACCGTATGCTTGGCTTTATATTTAGAATACAACATATTTAGAAGATAATGTTGCCAAAATTGCCCAGTATCAAAAACAATTGCAACATTGGTCTGTAACAATTTCCACATACATAATAGCCAAAATAGTTTGGCTGGGTTGTTATGACAAGCAGCATTATTCACAATTGATCATACCAAACATTATTTCTGAAGAAAAAAATGCTCATCAGTCCTGGACCGGAGGAAATTGCATGGCTCTTGTGGGTATCAGGGTTTCTGAACTTCACCCTTAGAGGTTGTGAGTGGGGCTGATCTCAGTCCTAACGCACAGTAGAGAACAATTCCTCTTCTTGCAATTGTCTAGGCTAACTTGTAAACCAATTTTGAAATTCTTTACTTAAAGCATGCAGAACAAGAGAAGCTTCATTCTTGGAGTGACAGGACATTCCTACGCACTTCCCATGAATGTACAACTTCTGGACAGCGGTTGCTGCTCTTCTGGTAGAAGGATTGTGACTTAGGGAGAAAAAAGTGTAAGATGTGTGTAAGTGCCAGAGTAGATTCTTCTCCTCACTGAGTTTACTTTGTATGTTGCCCTTGTGCATGGAGGATTTGCCTCTGGTGTGACAAGGCAGTCAAACAAAAAAAGCTTTTTGCAGCAGCAGTTGATGTTTTGATGTATATTCGAACGTGACTGAATTTGCAGTTGAATACATTAGCAAATGGAGACGAAGACAAAAGCAGGCTGCCAGGAGACAGCGATTAGTGCAGCAAGAGGTGACTTGGCTGTAGCAGCTGCAAACTGCGCTCCATAACCTGCGACAGGCAGAATTACACTAGGAAGGCTGATCTCGCCTCCTTAAAACTGCTCACAGCGACTGCCTTTGAGGGAAACAACTGGTCATGCACAGAAGTGATCCGCAGTATTTAGAAGTCTAGGGACTAGTGCTTTGGACGGAGCTTACTCCTGGGAGTATGATACAGGTGGCTTGTCAGGGCTCAGGTGCCAGGTAGCACAACTGCAAAGTGACAGCTCATCCAAGACAGCCAGGTCACTGCTAACAAGTCAATGCATCTTCTATCTACCAAAGCATCCCCTGCTGTGAGGGGAACAAGGCAGACTGTGGAGGCATCTGAACCCTTCCCTCTCTTGCAAGTGTTTGCTGAAGGTTTCAATACCAACCTTTCTCCAGCAATTGTGATTTTTTGCACATTGTACCAAAGATCTGAGCTAACCAACTGTAGGCATCATGGGAAAACTGGAGAAAGTGGCAACCCCAGAATTATCCAGCCTCAGTAGGGAAATGAGATTGCTTGACATGGCTAAATTGGGAAGAGGGAACTTCCATAAAGGACATTCCTGTTGTCACCATTGCTTATTAAAGTGGCAGTGCTTTTCAGAGATTCAGGCAGCATGGGCTGAGCACTGGTCCAAGATGAAAAGTTCCCCATCTCTCACTTGGAGGAATCCTGTGCTGCTGGGCAGAGGGAAGCACAGAGGTGATGTAAAAATCTGAAAGTAGGAGTGGGAAGACTGTTGGACATTGTGTCCAACTAAGCCAGCTCCTAAAAGCCTTTTTTACTTTTGGGTTCAGGAAAAGCCTCATTCCTGAACCATGTTGCTTATTTAGAATATCCGCTGCTTTTCTACTGAAATGGATAAAATAGCACAAAGCAGAGGAACTGTTCTTGCAACTAGAACAAGTTTCTCACCTTACAAGCTTATCTTTTTATAAAGATAAGAAAGACTATGGAAAAAGTTGTTAGTTCCCTTTATGAAGTGTACAACAAAAATAAAACCACATGGAAAAATTATTAATGATGGAATTCAGGAAACATCTGAAATAAGTTTGCCTCTCCCACTTCAGTTTGGCTTCCTTTTGTGCACTCATGATATGACTAAAAATAAAAATACCCCTAAAAATAGCGTTTTCCCCTAAGCATCATCATGTCATCATACACAGGACAGCCAAATGATCATTTACTGAGTGTTAGTTGGCATTTGTTTCCTCCCCATTGTTTAACATACAAACCTGGTCTTATTAATGCACACTATTTAAAACTTCCACTAAAAAGGGGTAATTACTCTTCTCTTCAGAGGATTTTCTATAATTGTCACTATACAACAGCAGAGAACTTTACAAGCATTACAACCCTGCAAGATGGAGACAGACATAATAGCAGGGAAGGAACAGGACAGTTTGGAGGTGGACAGGACCAGATGGCACACCACTGATGTAGGTGGTTTGTCCAAAAAAAGCCAGAACATACTTTTCTGGGAGCAGTGCTGATGACCAACACTTGCAGATACAAGAACTAGGCTGCAGGCAGCTCCCCCCCAAGAATGCACAACAAAATGGATGTGCCACACCAAACAGACTGAGCTGGTCTCAAGGCAATCCCAAACAATCCTGTTGTTATGCAAGAGTTCAGGACCCCTCTGGTTGTGATCCCCTCCCACAGCTCTCCTTTTAGGCTTTGGACAGCTCTGCTTTGGCACTTGCTATCTACAAAATTCAGCTAGGCCTGGACGCCACCCAGTTGTTGGGTCCCAGTTTCCTGGGAAAGTTCTGCTGCGAGACAACTCACAGTATTAAATTTCAGGTCAGATAGTTAAGGTGGTCCAAGTTTTAAACTGAAAACATGGTTTTCCAGCTGAGGCCTCAGCTGTTATTAATAGTAAGAAAGGGAACCACAGCACTTTGACCCAGTAGTTTGTATCAGAGCAAGCAGAGGACTTTATTGCTTAGACAAGAGGATAGCTACAAAGCTACTATTGCTGACTTCCCACCTTTTAGGGTCCAAGAACACCGGCTTCCCTGGTGACCTAGGGATTGACCACTGATATCCTTTAGGGTCTGCTTAACTACCCTTTCACTGAAGGTAAGCATCACCCAGGGTAGTTTTCATAGCTTAAAGACTGTTCTGTGATTTTAATTATCATCCCAAAAGCAGAAAATGGATATCATTGATGACAAAGAAGTTAAACCAGATTTATGTTGATTGAAAGCTACTGAAGCAAATAGTACTTTATCAAAAATAAGTCTGACCCAAAACTGTAATAGTTCATGTGCAACAAAACCATCTTCTCATAGCAAACCAAGACTCACTTCTGCAGAGAAGTCCTTCAATGATTTTGGCATGCTGAATTCAGCCAGTATGTTCAGAGACAGAAACAGATTTTGATCAAAAAGCTTGTTGAGAAGTCAATGAGCAGCAGCAAAAGTTACAAAACACTAGTTGCAACCGTATTGGACTATCATACCCATCAAAAAATAAAGCTCTTTGCTTTCCTGACTTGATTCCATTTATTAGAGTGGAAAACTTTCTTCTCATTGGCAGTCTTACAGCTATGAACCTTCAAAGGACACCTCTGCTGTCCCTGTGCCCCGAACTCCTGCCCACTCATTACTGCCTGGGGAGCTGTAAGAGTAAGCACTGGGAGGCAGGATGACTTGGGAAGCATTCAGCACCAAGTTGAGAGAACACTATGCAACTTTTCCACTTCCTTTCAGGATGTGTTGTGTCTCTTTACTTTGATGCTGAGGTAAGGCAAGGGGAAAGGGGAAACTTAGTTTTCAAGTGCCTGTATCCTAACAGCCCATAGTGTCATGATCCAACAAGATCATCACACATTTTCAATGTCCACGTGTGGGTCTTTTACAATGAAGGCATTGATGGGAAGGGCACCCTGTGCAGCTGAGTAAATCTACAGGTATGCTGCAGAGGGCTCATGCAAATACCTCCAGTGGAATTTTTGATCTCAAAGTCGCCCACTTCATAGCCCAGATGCATTCTGCAGACCCGCAGCACCAGGGCTGGCCTTGCAGGAAGCGCCTGCGCTAGAATGAGGTGGGGTAACTCTTGCTTCAACCCTGCCAGGGCTCCCTCACCCTCTGAGCAAAGTGCACAAGGGGAAATTCCAGTCTCCAAGTCCTGTGGTGAGCTCAGACAAATATGTGTAGTGTGGCCCCAGCCATGGTCCTCGACTACTGGCTCTAGAAACCCATGTGGCACTCTGCATATTATTCAGCAGCACATTACTCTGACATTCTTCTCAGGCACAGTTCATACAACCATGGGAATAATGCTGAGTCACACCACAGGGAGAGGAGGTTTCTCCCCAACCCCATCTCTTCCTCTTCCATACAACAATCTGACAAATGGTCATGTTGGGTGTTGGAGTGGTGGGACAAGGTCTCTGACATGGCCTGAGGATGTCAGTGCTCCTCTGAAGAGGACACACAGTTACTTCCCAAAGGGTCGTTCCTTTCTTGTTACCACCATGATGTTGCTCCGTCCACGGTTTCCTAGAAGACACATACTTGCTGTTCAGGATGAGGTTAAGCAAGGCATAAATTCTAAATGCTTCAACAATCTCACTCACACTGACTATCATCCAATGTAACACAAAACTGAGCTTGTCTTGAACTGCCCTAGCCGATGGACACCAGTGTTATGAAGAGAAGAGAACTAGCACCATAAAAAAATTGCTGCTTTTTCAACTGCTCAGACCAGTTATATCCTGTATGGTTACCAGAAGACTAGTAAAATCTAAGACAATTTCCTGTGAGCTTGGAATTAATGATGGAGGTCCTGAGCCCATTGAGATGAAAGGCCTTGATGAAACACCAGAGCTGTCATCCAAGTGCTTTACTTGTTCATCTTTATGAGCAGACCAATGCTCCCAAGAGTGCATCACAGCCTCCTCTCCAGTAGCACCATTGTGAGAATTTTTTACAGGAATTGCTCCCAAATGCAAATTCCCATATACCGTGTCACTTAGAGCGCTGAAGGAAATTAAGAGTGAAAGCTCCAACTGGCAGGTCACAACATGCTGACATTTTCCTTAACAACAAGGCAAGTAACAAGGCAATTTTCAAGTAACTGTTGATATCCCTCTTCCACAAATAGCTCTGAGATTGTTTATTCCCAAATAGGGAAGGACAAAAATAGTATCTTTAAACATTCACATTTTCAAGGGGAGAAGAGTAGATTTTTTTTTTTTTTTAAATGCAGCCTCTCCAGTACCTTCTGTTTCTACAGCATGAATCATACCCCTGTTCAGTGAAAGACTGCATTCTCGGATAAGCAGAAGACACCAGCAGGACCATCCTTTGGGAATGCACAGTTTAGCAATCCAAGGCCTGACCTCATAGATATGTTTATCAAAAGAAAGCATTGATTTACCTTGGATGAGGAAAACAACAGAAGTGATGTGTGCCTAAGAGATTGCAGTGTGTTTCCCTATGTGAGCTGTGCCATCTCATCTGCCTTGCAAAAGGACTGCACCTTTCTGTAACAAAACTTATTTGAAATTCAAAAATGCTAAAGAGAGAAAATGAAATCATTCCTACTGTTCAAAAGCTCTGCTTACACAGACTGTTCTGAAATACTTTGCTAGAAATTCAGGTAGCAGAGGAACACACTGCAAGTGCCAATAAGCATCACACCTCAGCAGTAGAAGGATGACACATCAGAAAAGCGGGGGAAAAAATGTTTCTTTTCAACCCCTACGTTTAATAAAAGCGTAGAAACATATAAGGTAGGTTTTATGTTCCACCACAGGACACATTTTAGATGCTGTCACAACTGTTGCACAGTTAACCTTAATTTCCCTGGAATACAAACAGCTCTAAGGAAGGACCAGAGCAAGCACAACAATGACAAGGCAGTGTTACATAGCAGTCAGATCACACACCTGGAAGCAAAGGATACTTGGCTTGGTGCAACACAGCAGATCAAAGCTTCAAACCTCAAGGCCAAGAGAGGTCTCAATGGAAAGCCAAGAGGTTAAATCTGTTGCAGAATCAACATGTGATTGTCTGTTAGTACCAGCAGAAAAGAGAAGGAATGAAAGATTGGAATGGCTCTCAAAGAACAAATGTGTGTGCATAAGTATTTATGCTGGCAACACTGATGAAAAGGACAAACAAGTGAGAGAAATAACTGTTTGCTCCTTCCTCCAGTAAGTAAGAAGCAATGCTCCTGAAATAGAAAATAAAACTGCAAAGATGTAAAGCTAAAGGAGGAGTAGAATCATGCCACAAGGTAAAAACAGGCAGAAAGGCACAAGTTTTGGCTGGCAGCTGTGAATGACAATCTTGTGAGTTAACTTGCTCTCAGCCATACTACTCCGCTCTTTGAGATAAAAAAAGATTAGAGGAGTCAGTTTCAGAGGTAGCTTTAATACACTGTGTACTACTAAGTTGATCCTGAGGTGGGTGGAGCATATTGATCACACATCAGTGAGGATTTAGCATTCTGACTGCAGAAATGCTTCAAGGCCAATCTAATCTAATGATACTAGAGATACTTCTCTCGTAATAATATTGTTTCAGTGGTGCCAGTGGACATGTCCCTGATTCGCATCAGAGAAAAAAGGATGAAGAATCAGACTCACTCAGCTTCTCTCATGCTTTCTTACTTTTTTCCCCT
This sequence comes from Pelecanoides urinatrix, assembly GCA_013400755.1. NCBI lineage: Eukaryota > Metazoa > Chordata > Aves > Procellariiformes > Procellariidae > Pelecanoides > Pelecanoides urinatrix. The sequence goes on from VZTQ01001835.1 coordinate 141,008, forward strand.
CTGGTCTAATGCCATCCGTTTGTTCCCCGATATAGACTGTGCCAACTTGAGG